>CAUYQV010165916.1:0-17557 GCA_963574575.1 Galagoides demidoff | reverse complement strand
AAAAAAGTCACTATTTGGATTCAAACATAAATGGTGTGGAAGGAGTTACTAATTATCTTCCTCTCTTGATTTTCCATAACTTTACTAAATCATCACTGGGAAAGCTAGTGGTTGGGATGTGTCATAATTATGCCAGAATCTGGTGGGCAAGGAAAATAAGCCATCTGAATCTAGCTAGACTATAAAAATACGACTTTTTATTGTCCCTCTCTCCTGTTTCTGGGGAAAGAAGGCTCTACTACACTTCATGGGCCAACAGTAGGCTTATGTTATATATATATATAAGTTCCTTTGGGTACAGTTCCAAAATAAGTAATCAAATTCTAGAGGGTTTGGCATCTCTTACAAAGAAGCAACCTAGAAGACAAACTGATGATCTGTATTTGCTTAGATGAATAACATCTATACTTAGATGGACTCCCACTGACATGTTATCAATGTTGAGATAACCATGGCTGTGCTGGTCAGGCAAGTTCATTCAGTTGTTATGAATACCACTCCCAGGCTTTTATGTGACACATGTGAATTCAGTTCTCACTGTAGAGTTACGGCCTTGACTCCATCATCTGTGGTTATCTTCTCTGATCTGAATGCCTGTCAGTCCTTGCCAGCTGTTGCAGCCACTGCTTGGTAAAACTTTGCCACGAAGTCTGGCTCACTGATCTCCAACTGCCTGATAAATTCATTGCGCTCCTGCTCAGCCCAGCCTCGAAACCACTGATCCCAAAGACGTAGCTGGCACTCAAAGATACAAGGTGGTCGGTTTGCCCCGGACACACTAAGCTGCTCCAGACCATCCAGTAGTGGCTGTAGTTTTCCTGGTACTGCCTTAGCTACCAGGTCCTGTAGGAAACGTTCTCGCTGGGGACCTGACCAACTGGCAAACCAGTGAAGAATACACTTCATCTCTTGGGAAGTGATGTAAGACATTGGGGGAGGGGAAAAGTTAGTAATACTATCTGGTACTGTGGGTAAGACAGAAGGAAAGGATGATGGCATCAAGGAGGAAGATGATTCCAGTGGCATCCTGAAACATAAAAGTACTGTTATACACTCCCCCTTGATGGCACAATCAAAAAAAAATTTTTTTTTGAGACAGAGCCTCAAGCTGTCCCCTGAGTAGAGTGCCATGGCATCACAGCTCACAGCAACCTCCAACTCTTGGGCTCAAGCGAGTCTCCTGCCTCAGCCTCCTAAGTATCTGGGACCACAGGTGCCTGCCACAACGCCTGGCTATTTTTTGGTTGCAGCCATCATAGTTATTGGGCGGGCCTGGGCTGGATTCAAACCCGCCACCTTAGGTGTATGTGGCTGGCACCTAAACCACTTGAGCCACAGGTGCCAAGCCAGCACAACCAAAATATAACTTCCTAGCATCAAATCTCAGTCACCATCTATAGAGAAAACTAATTTTCACTACTTCAATTTACAGGAAAATAACAGGGTCCTTTAGCGTATTATCCAACTACCTTAGAGAAATCACCTAAGAATGACTTCATATTCGCCAGCCTTCCTCTTTTTCTCAAACCTATTACCCTCCCCAACCACGGCCTCTTTCCCTCTTATAACTTAAAAATAACCAAAATATTTCTTGCTCATTCTCTCCCTCTCTCCTTGGGCCAGGTCAGACTCAGTATTTGTGGGTTGCCCTCATAGGGCAAGCTTCCCACTCCTTGGGAAGTAGCTGCTGTCTTCAGTCCTTGGAATCTCCGCCACTCCCATCTAAGGCTTCAGTGCTCCTTGGAGGCACTAGAATACAAAGTAACAGAATAATTCTGTATTCTAGATTTGGCAAAGAAAAACACAATAATTAATGTTGGTCCATCACATCTTACCTAACATGAAAAAGTATTCTTTTTTAATCTAGTACATACAGTTGGTCAGGGCCTAAAAGCTAACTGTTCTGGAGTTACCAACAGTGGGGGGAGGAGAAAAGAAGAAAACATCATATATGATGAAAAAGCCTTCTTTGGGGCAGCACCTGTGGCTCCAAGGAGCAGGGTGTGGGCCCCATATGCCAGAGGTAGTGGGTTCAAACCCAGTCCCGGCCAAAAACTGCAAAAAAAGAGAAAAAGCCTTCTTTGTAATATACATGTAGCCTCTGAAATATGCCAAGAACTTCTAACATGTTACCTCCTAATGTTTCCTGTAAAGCACTAGGAAATATCAAAGAGCAGAGTATGTGAGGGCTTTCCCAAAATAACATAACTCAGTAAGAAAACAAGAAGCCTGGTGTTTATTCAAGAATCTGAAAAAAAATAGTGCAGTTAGTTTGTTGGCTTAGGATCTAACAAGTGTTACACTACTGTATAACAATTTATGCCTATGAACAACTTCCCTTAATGTTTAATACGATACCTATTGGTGTCCTGCAATCGATTTTGGATCAGAATACAACTGTAAGGTCAACCAATTTGACTCCAATAGTTTTCAGTCCGACAATTTGAATCTCCAACAGTGAAAACCTCACTATTTGTCTGTGATCTATTTTATTGTTTGTGTTTCTCCTGCTCCAAGCTGATGGATTCATAGCCATAAAGCAAGCAAGCCCGAGAAAACTAACATTAGTTCAAGTAGCGAAACAGGTTAGGGCACTTGCCTTTTCAGTTCTTGCCCTTCAATAAGCAGTTCCTCCTAAAGGAACTTTATTCTCTTTTTCGGAGAAAGAAATAACTTTTCTAGGGTCTTGCCACTTAGGCTTCCAAGTTAAACTCAAATTCAGTGCCTTTAATCAGTTCAGACGGATCCAAAGACAGACACGGTGCTACCTCTTGACCAACCTGTTACTTCGTATTCAGGTGCTCCCAAAGAGCACCGAAGCCTTAAATGGGAGTGGCGGCGATTCCAAGGACTGGGGGCAGCAGCTATTTCCGTAAGGGAGTGGGAAGCTTGCTCTATGAGGGTAACCCATAAACACCGAGTTTGACTTGGCCCAAACAGGAACTGCTATCCGGCTTACCTCCTGTGTCCCCCAGAGGGCACTCGGAAATCTTCACAAGGGTCCTTAAATTCCAATAATCACCGCAGCTTCCATGTTTCCTGAAAACCCGAAGGTGGGCCAGCGGGGCATCCCACGCACTTCCGGTCCCAAACCAGTCCCAATAACCCAGGCGCCCCAGCGCTGTAGTGCTATTTCCGGAGACAGCCGAATATCTCCGATTATGGTTACGCCAGAGTCGACGACTTCCGAACACATTCGACTCAAAGTCTCGGCAAAACGAAGGTAACCGAACCCGAAAGCAAGGCGAGTGAGGTAGGGAAGAGATGGGCGGATGGAAAGAATCGATTGGTGCCGATGTGAGGCGGAAACATCCGAGCAGTTCCGGAGGAATCCGGGGAGTTCTGAGTGGTAATCGAGGGGCAGACTATTGCAGTGGGCGGGGCCAACTGGGTACGTTCGAAGGGCGTTGGCGGAAATTACCGAAGATGCCCGAAGCCGTCGGGACGGACCCGAGTACCTCACGCAAGATGGCGGAGCTGGAGGAGGTGACTCTGGACGGGAAGCCTCTTCAGGCGCTGCGGGTGACCGACCTGAAGGCCGCACTGGAGCAGCGAGGCCTAGCCAAGAGTGGGCAGAAGAGTGCCCTGGTCAAGCGGCTCAAAGGGGTGAGGAGTCGGCGCTGCCGGGGTGTCGGAGGGGAGCGGACCCGGTAGAGACGAGTCTCTGCCGCGGCGCAGGCGCAGTGTCCGGGCTCGGCGCGAGCTCGCTCAGGCCGCCAGCGCGAGCCTCTGTATCCGCGCGCACGGTAGTTGGTGAGGCTCGCGCTAGAATAGAGATCGCGCCGGTTCCCGCCTTAACGGCAGCGGCGCGAGCCCAAAATGGGAGGGTGCGCGCTACTCTCCTGGAGTGTCTTAAGCTCCTTCCTCCTTCCCCCACCCCCTCCTTGTTTGTGTCTGTGGTTTCGGCGCATGCGCCGCAGAAGGAGTTAAATCCCACTACAACCACAGGCGTTGCTGGCCAGAGGGGGGCGAGTTTGGCTGGGTCGGAGTTAGGGGTATAGTTGGGTGAAGTGGTGGATGGGGTGGCTGTCTGTATCCGCAAGAACAGAATTGGGGTGGGGTAAAATGTCCGACCGCTTGATCAGATTGGGAGATGAGATGAAGAGAAACCTTGATTCGAAGGGACTTGGTGGTAGAGGTGTCTAATTTATATGGCATCCAGAAGCAATTTGGGTGCATAAGAGTTTGGTCAATATTGATGAGAGAGGTGAAGCAGGTTGGTGTATGTTGGGGAATCTGAGTAGATTAGGGTGGGATTGTCATGAGGTAGATTGGTATGTGTAGGTTTGGTGTGAATGGTGGAACATCAGGGTATTTTGCTTTTAATAGCTCATCAGGATATGTGGCAGGTAGTACAGATTAGGACTGGATTGGTTCAGGGTTTGAGTTGGTAGACCGTTGCTTATACAGAAGCTGACAGTTTTGTGTGTGTGTGGATTAAGTCAGACCCCAGTTTACAGAGTCTGTGGTTATTTTCTTCTGTAGCCTCCTCTTTGAAATTTTTATAAATTTCATAAATGTAGATGCCATTCTGCTGGAAGTTATACAAGTTTATTCAAGTAGATCTGGTGGTGGGTAACTGAGTAATTCAGTGAGGCCCAAACCAGCAGCCCATGTTAGTTTCATGTATTTAAAGTAATTTTACCTGCATGGCTAGAAGGGGCACTTGTCAAAAGTGCAGAAGATAACAGGGACTGTGGTACAGGTTCTGTCACTGATTATATGAAATAGCCAGATCACTGATTCTCTGCCTGCCTGCATTTTACATCTGAACATTTAGTAACAAAAACCACGGCTACTTTTAAGGATCCTCTGAAGATGAATGAGAATTGTCTTCATAGGCTTGTCGCTTGTAGCTCAAGCGGCTAAGGCGCCAGCCACATACACCAGAGCTGGCGGTTTGAATCCAGCCTGGGCCTGCCAAACAACAATGACAACTACAACCAAAAAAAAAAAAAAAAAGCCGAGTGTTGTGGTGGGCGCCTGTAGTCCCAGCTACTAGGGAGGCTGAGGCTAAGGCAAGAGAATCACTTAAGCCCAGGAATTGGAGGTTGTTGTGAGCTGTGATGCCAGGAGACTCTTCCAGGGGTGACATAGTGAGACTCTATCTCAAAAAAAGAGAGAGAGAATGTATTAGTAAAGGGCTTTTAGATCTGTGGAAAAGAAGTACAGTTTAAGTGTGTATTTAAGTCATTGCATGTAATGAAGTGGTGAGACAGGCGGGGGTTTGTTTTCTTTTTTTTTTTTTCCTCTGGTTTTTGACTTTTGCCTTTCTCTGTGCTAGGCTCTAATGCTAGAAAATTTACAGAAACACTCAACACCCCATGCTGCATTCCAGCCAAATTCCCAGGTAAGAAAGAAAGTTCATTAGGTGGAGTGGGCTGTCTGGATGTGCAGGTGTATGAAGAACATGTTGTATCTTTGCTTAATTCCTCACCAATATTTTCTTAAATTCCCATGGTCAGAAATGTCCTTTTACCATGATAGTTGAATTCTAATCAAGTCCAGTTGTATACAGGACCTGGAGTAAAGAACTGAACTAATATAATAATAACTGAGGACTTGTTATTAATAATTTGCAATACTTGAAAATGTGGCTCTGATTATGTTCTGTGCAGAATCTGAAGTTATTTGGTATTGATTTGGGAAAAATAATTCATATCTTTGAATGTAGATGATATAGACCACTACTTCATGTGTAGGAAGATACTTACTGATCGAGAACTCTTGTTGACATATTTTCCAAGGATTCAATACTTTGTTAATCACTCAACATTACTAGTGTTAACTACTGACTATACAGTTACTCTTAAACATTGCTAATAACTTCCTGTGGATGAGCAATTTAACTTTTGGAGGACTTGGTTTCCTTTGTTTCCTCAGTTTTCTTATCTGTAATATAAGAAAAGGTTAGACTAGACCCATAGTTTTATATAGCTCCTTTTTTGGGGCTTCTTAGGGAAGATTTCTTCTCAAGTGAGCAAAGTTTATACTTTTGTCTTAAAGTAGATTCAGCCTACTTTTATCTCCTTTATATACTGAATTTCTGCATAAGATTTCTTTTTTTTTGCAGTTTTTGTCCGGGGCTGGGTTTGAACCTGCCACCTCCAGCATATGGGACCAGTGCCCTACCCTTTTGAGCCACAGGCGCTGCCTAGTAAGATTTCTTTTAAGGAAATAATTTCATTTCTTTATTAAAAAACAATTCTACAAGGCAGTGCCTGTGGCTCAGTGAATAGGGCATGAGCCCCATATACTGAGGGTGACTGGTTCCAACCCAGTCCTGGCCAAATTGCAACAAAAAATAGCTGAGCATTGTGGTGGGCGCTTGTGGTCCCAGCTAATTCAGGAGGCTGAGGCAAGAGAATCGCCTAAGCCCAGGAGCTGAAGGTTGCTGTGAGCTGTGATGCCTGAGCACTGTACAGAGGGCAACAAAGTGAGACTCTGTCTCTAAAAAAAATAAAAAACAGGCTCAGTGCTTGTGGCTCAAGCGGCTAAGGCACCAGCAACATACACCTGAGCTGGTGGATCCAGCCCGGGCCCACCAAACAACAATGATGGCTGCAACCAAAAAACATCTGGGTGTTGTGGCAGGTGCCTTTAGGCCCAGCTACTTTGGAGGTGGAGGCAGGAGAATAGCTTGAGCCCAGGAGCTAGAGGTTGCTGTGAGCTGTGACGCCACAGCACGCTACCTTAGGGCAATAGCTTGAGCCTGTCTCAAAAAGAAAAAAAAACTCCACAAATTTTTAGACTGTATAGTCTCTTAAGGTTCCTTTTAAAATTCCCTGCTTATAGTCACTTAAAGGAAAAACTGAGGCCTTTGTTAGTGTAGCCCCAGTACTAGGTGAATTCCTATGATTCTATACATACTTATTTTCCTGGGATACTATGGAAAACAAGAGATTCTTCCTACTCTCTCGTTATCACCTCATTAAGCTGTAAGTATCATAATCAAGCAAACTTTTAGGGGTTTAGTTAAGTACTTTAATAAGCATCAGAAACCTGCATAAGTTAATCAGTTTATTTATGTTCCTTTTGCCCATTGCATTTTAGTCTTTGAAGCTTTGCTTTTATTAACATAGGACTCTTACAGCAAACAAGGATTTTTTTTAATATATGTAACCCACCATTGAGTACAAAGAAACTCATCTCTACCTTAGATGAAAATAAACATTTACTATTTATAAGACTAATGGGTTGGGCATGGTGGCTCACACTTGTAATTCTAGCACTCTGGGAGGCTGAGGTGGGTGGATTGCTTGAATTCACTAGTTCAAGACCAGCCTGAGCAAAAGCAAGACCCTGTCTCTACTTAAAAAAAAATAAAATAAAATAAGGGCAAGAGGATTGCTTGGTCCCAAGAGTTGGAGGTTGCTGTGAGCTATGATACTACGGCATTCTACCCAGGGCAATAGCTTGAGACTCTGTCTAAAAAAAAAAAAAAAAAAAAAAGAGAGAGAGAAAGAAAGAAAATAAGACTAATAACATAGAAAGTATTTAAAGTTTTTTTCCCCCTTTTTCTGGAGTTCTATAATAGGATTTGCTAAACAAGAAGGTTCTAGGGAGAAGATGTATGAAGAGAATTTGAAGGGTAGAAGTGACATGAGAATCTATATTGGGATGGGATGGCAAAAGAGATAAACCCCCTAGGTTTTCAATATTGTTGTCAAGGATATTTTTTTCATCCAAAGAAAATAGTCTTTTAATTTCATACTTTTAAATACTGTACTTGAATTTTGAAGATATTTGACAAAATGTTTTCAGAGTAGGTAGAAATTGATCTTTTGGAAGAACTAAGATTTTTTTTCCTTTCAGTTTTGAAATTACTAGTAGGAAATTTAGATTTATCTTCAGAAAAGGTTCCAGGTGATCTAAAAATTTAGACTAAAAGGCATGATTACAGGAATTTTGACTTCTTTTTAAGCTGATTGTCTACCAACATCACTCTTTGGTTGGGGACTGAATGTTGTCAAATAAAAAAATTATGTATGGTTCCTCTCTTTGTCATTTTTTATGACTCATAGAGCTGTTTATTCTGGTCTTTAATATAAAAGTAGTCTCCAACAACATTTTAGTTATCTTTCTTGGGTCCAACTATAAGGAATAGACCTTTGCTTCATGGAATTTTCTTTCTTGTATTTTCCTGGTTTGCTTTTCTAGACCTTCTTTTTCCATTTCTTCTACACAGATTGGTGAAGAAATGAGCCAGAACAGTTTCATAAAACAATATCTGGAAAAGCAGCAGGAACTACTTAGGCAGCGCCTGGAACGTGAAGCTCGAGAAGCTGCAGAACTTGAAGGTAAGACCAGAATGTCACTTCTGACAAGGACTTCATTATCCCTGTCACAAAGTAGATAAGCCTGTCTAACTAGGCAATTTCAGGAATAAGTCAGGTAGAGACTGCTACTTATTCACTTTAGTAATTTGTGGAGCCAACTGAGTTATAGTTACTATTTACTTTTGTTAGGGAAGAGGACACTTAATTTGACTGTCTTGTTAGAAGAGGATTCCTGCCAAAAAGAATAGTTACAAGTAAATTAAACTACCATTTAGATGAGGCAGAGCTTAATCCTAGGGTGTTTTTTCTTTACATACAGTGCTTCTTTTGGTATGTATCTTTGCATCTGTGACTTTGCCTGACCTCCTTCACTCCTCTACATATTCCCACATGCTGAGACCTTCACTCCCTCCCTGCCCCGACCCAATCTGTACTTTGCAGAAGCTTCAGCTGAGTCGGAGGACGAGATGATCCATCCCGAGGGAGTGACTTCCCTGCTGCCTCCTGACTTTCAGAGCAGCCTGGAGAGACCAGAGCTGGAACTCAGCAGACATTCACCCAGTACGTATCTCCCTCCCCACTGCGCTATTTTGTCATTCCTGCGTAGTTGGTGGGGGGAGGTAGTTACACCTCCTTTCATGCTAAGCTTCCCTAAAAGTCCCAGGGAAATTCGGTGACATTGATACTTGACATCTGTTTTTCATGGAAGTTATATCCTTTTTTGAAGTCTGCTTTCATTTATATGTTGTATTGCCATCTCAAAATTTTATGAGACAGTATTTTTCTTCTCATCTGTATCTCTTCAACTCTTCTATCTCTGCGTTTAGCAACAGTCCCAACTCTTTCAGCTATTTACCAATTGTATATATTATGTCCAGTCATCCCCTCAGATTGGGCATCTGCTACAGTTTATTAATTTGTTTAAAATTTGTTATCAAGTGCCTATTGTGCTAGGCACTAGGAATATAGTAAAGAAAAAGACAAGTCTCTTCCCTAAGAAACTTACAATCTAGTGAGGAGATAGACATCAAACAAATAATTACATAATTGGTTACAGTTGTGCTGAGTGCTATGGAAGGCAGTGCAGAGTATTGTGTGAGCATATTAACAGGAGCCCTAACCTAGTGTGTGGGATTGGTTTGGGCAAGATTAGTTTTTTCAGCTCGGCGCCTGCGGCTCAAGTGGCTAAGGCGCCAGCCACATATACCTGAGCTGGCGGGTTCGAATCCAGCCCAGGCCTGCCAAACAACAGTGATGGCTGCAACCAAAAAATAGCCAACTTGCTTGAGCCCAGGAGTTGGAGGTTGCTGTGAGTGTGATGCCACGACACTCTACCCAGGGGGACAGCTTGAGGCTCTACCTCCAAAAAAAAAAAAAAAAAGATTAGTTTTTTCACATTATAGAAATTTGCTTTATTTATTTTTTTATTATAGTCTTTTATTTTTTACGCCTATTATGCCAATGAATTTGTAGGGAATAGGTTCCAGAAGTTCAGGGTCCTTTCCATTGACTGTCACAAAGTATGCTACACCTATTATCCCATGAATTCATGTTTTTTTTTGTATTTGAGATAAGATACCACTCTGTCTCCCACACTAGAGTGCAGTGGTGTGATTGCAGCTCACACTGCAACCTCCAACACCAGGACTCAAGCAATCTTCTGGCTTAGCCTCCCAAGTAGCTAGGACTATAGACACTTAGGGCCACAGGTGGCTAAAAAAAATTTTTTTAAGAGACAGGTTCTAGCTATGTTGCCTAGACTGGTCTCAAACTCCTGGTCTCAAGCAGTCCTCCTGCATCTGCCTCCCAAAGTGCTGGGATTACAGGCCACTGTGTCTGACTATAAAAAATACTAAGTACCCAATTTTGCATAGTATCTCAAGCAGTAGTCTATAAATGCAGCCTTTGTCTTCTGAGAATTTACCTTTGTAAGAGAATATACTTTTTTTTTTTTTTTTTTTTTTGAGACAGAGCCTCAAGCTATCCCCTTGGGTAGAGTGCCATGGCATCACAGCTCACAGCAACTTTCAATTCCTGAGCTCAAGGGAGTCTCCTGCCTCAGCCTCCCAAGTAGCTGGGACCACACCACAACGCCCGGCTATTTTTTTTTTTTTTTTGGTTGCAGCCGTCATTGTTGTTTTGGCGAGTCTGGGCTGGATTTGAACCCGCCATCTTAGGTGTACGTAGCTGGCACCTTAGCCACTTGAGCCACAGGCGCCGAGCCAAGAGAGTATACTTTAGGGAGAGCATATAGAGGTTGATCATAAAAAACCTGAATAGCTCCAAATGCTGAAATCCAAAACTTTTTGAGCACTCACATGATACTCAAAGGAAATGTGCTCATGGGAACAATTCAGATTTTGCACTTTCAGATTTCAAGTGCTCAACCAATAAAGCATAATGCACATATTCCAAAATCTAAAATACTTGGGATTCCAAGCATAATGGATGTTTAACCTGTATATAAGACATGTGAATGGTCAGTAGATATATTAATTTAATGTTATCAAGTATTTTGAATCATTATTAATGTTGGGGGGTTTACCCTACATAATCAGTGCTTGGGCTCGGCACCTGTAGCTCAGTGGTTAGGGCATGAGCTACATACAGCGAGGCTGGCGGGTTCGAACCTGGCCTGCACATGCTAAACAACAGTGACAAGTACAACAAAAAAATAACCAGGCATTATGGTGGGTACCTGAAGTCCCAGCTACTTGGGAGGCCGGAGGCAAGAGAATCCCTTAAGCCCAAGAGTTTGAGGTTGCTCTGAGCTGTGACACCACAGCAGTCTACCAAGGGTGACATAATAAGACTCTGTCTCAAATAAATAAATAAATAAATAGAGTGTCACCTATGGCTCAAAAGGGTAGGGCGCTGGTCCCATATGCCGGAGGTGGTGGGTTCAAACCCAGCCCCAGCCAAAAAAAAAAAAAAAAAACAAAAAACAGTGCTTAAGTCTGATTTTAAGGTTCTAGTTTTTTCAGTGCCTGTTTTTCTTGATTATAGTCTTAGACCCAGAGGAAAATTTTTAGAAGCCTTTCAGTAAATTAATACTAGCCAAGACTTTATAATTCTTAATTTCCTCAGGGACATCTTTTCTCCCCATAAAGAGTACTATTTCCTCAATTAATCCTCTTTGCTGTTAGTACTCTTTTTTCCCTGATTATAAAGCCAGGAGGAAGGGGAAAGCTCTTCTATAAATTGATTACCTGTATTTTTTTCTCAAGTAAAAGTCAGTTAAAAATATTTGTTGAGTTCTTGCAGCGTATATGTCTCTGTACTAGAACATATGGGAAATTAGTAGGCAGTAAAGTTGTTAGGGAGAGAGAACAATTATACATAAAACTAACAATAGAAGATAATATGTGATATAAATTATGCAGAGATCCATGTACCATAGGAATTCAGAAGAATAGAAGGGCTCTGGGGACTAGAGTGTTTAGAGAGAGCCTTATAAAGGATTTGAGCTAAGCCTTGGAAATGGATAGGATTTAAACTGATAGAAAGGAAACAAGAGGGTATTTTTAGGAAGGAGCAAAGGCATAGAGATAAGAATGAATGTGGTATTTTTATAGGAGAGGAAGTAGACTAATCTAGCCAGAGTTAAATATTTCATATTTGAGAATAGTCAGTGAAACATTTTAAAAGGTAGTTTGGGATAGTATTTCAGAGGGCCAAGCCAATAAGTATAAGCTTTTCTTTTATAGGGAATGGGGGAACTGGTAAAAATTTTTAGTAGGACTATGATTTAATAAGGTCATTACCTTATTAAATAGTGGGACTTAGCTCTCTTTGAGAAAAAAGAAGCTCTAAGTTCTAAATGTAATTTGAAATGAAAATGAGGAATGAATTCTGAAATAGAATTAAGTATCAAAAGCAAAGATTTAGAGTGAGGATAGCTAGTCTCTTCAGTGTTTTATGTCGTCAGCAGGACTCTACTCATGGGTATAATTGAGGTGGGGGAAGAACCCCAAGGTAAAAAAAAAAGAAGAAGCAAAGTGAGGTGAAAAATAAATTAGAAAACATGAATGTAGTAACCTGTGGAGTATCAATAATTGCCTTAAGTGCTTTTCAGTGTACTTTATGCCATAAATTTTCCTACCTCTGATCTCTGCTGGGATATGAATGTCATTAATAGGTATGGTACAAAATTTAGTCAAGGTCCTAGAGAGAGTGGTAGTTTGGAGTTCTAGCAGTATTTGGTTGGGTCAGCATTAACCCTAGTGTTTGCCCAGAAATTAGATTCTTTGAAGTATGGAATGTCAGTCCTGCAAAACCATTGCAAACCATTGCAATGGCAGCTTATTTATTGGCTTTGGGTGTTTGGGGGTCCTCTCTTTGTTTCATTTTATTTTATTTATTTTTTGAGGCAGAGTCTCACTGTGTCACCCTCGGTAGAGTGCTGTGGTGTCATAGCTCAAAGCAACCTCAAACTCTTGGGCTTAAGCGATTCTCTTGCCACAGCCTCCTAAGTATCTGGGACTACTGGTGCCCACCACAACAATGCAGTTGTCATTGTTATTTAGCTGGCCCAGGCCAGGTTCGAACCCACCAGCCTCGGTGTATGTGGCTAGCGCCATAACCTCTGTGCTATGGGCACCAAGCTGTGGGGTCCTCTCTTTAATAACAAGATTTTTATTAAAGTAAGGTTCCTAGTAACATTTTCTGATTACTAGTGGTAACTGAGGATTTTTTTTTTTTTAAGGATTGCTCTATTTAAGAATGTGGATTCCAGGCAGTACCTATGGCTCAGTGGGTAGACCAAGGGTGGTGGGTTCAAATCCAGCCCTGGCCAAACTGCAACAAAAATATAGCCGGGCATTGTGGTGGGTGCCTGTAGTCCCAGCTACTCAGGAAGCTGAGGCAAGAGGATCACCTAAGCCCAGGAGCTGGAGGTTACTGTGAGCTGTGATGCCACGGCACTCTACTGAGAGTGACAAAGTGAGACTCTGTCTCTTAAAAAAAAAAAAAAAAAGAATGTGGATTCCTAGGCCCTATTCCAAGAATCTCAGGGAGTAGAAGTCCTGGGATTCCACACTTTTTACAAGTCCTTGAGTGGTTCTGTTGACCAAGTCCATTTGTGAATGACTAACAGAAATGTTTTTATCAGGATCTTTGGCTTATATTCTAGCAGCCTCCCATTTATGTGTCATAGGCAAAATTGCAGATAGGAAGGAAGAATTGGTTTATAAAGACCTTCCAAACTTTCCCCTTGACTTTTTGTTGCTACTTCATATTTATGTAAGGTGTTAGGAGTCATCCACTTGCCATAATCAGAAATTTTCTGGATTCTCTTCTATGTGATGACTGTGTATACAAAAACTCCTTTTTTCAAGAAGAACTCCACCTAGGAAAAAACAATAATATTCACTTGACTAGGAAAAAAAAAAAAAGGAAAATACAAAAATATTTTAAATTGGATATTCAGAATACTGATTCTTTAACAGAAGTATAGCCACAGATGACATTAACTAGGCTATGGCTTACAGAGCATATAGCTCTCATTCTTTTTTCTCATATTAAAACTGGATGTTGAGATTCTAGAGAAATGCTAAATAAGTTACTTATAGGGCTAACCTGAGTCACATTTAGGTTTGGTATCATTGCCAGGTCTCTGTTTTCTTAATTCCTGTTTCTTATTACTGGGTAAAGTTACCCTTTGTCCACAGGCCTTTCTGTGATCTTTAGCTGCCTTATTTGGGTACCACAAATCCCTGCCTAGGGATTTGTTTTATTTCTTGAGATAGAGCCTCAAACTTTTGCCCTGGGTAGAGTGTGGTGGCATCACAGCTCACAGCAACCGCCAACTCCTGGGCTCAAGCGATTCTCCTGCCTCAGCCTCCCAAGTAGCTGAAACTACAGGCGACTACCACAACAGCTGGCTTTTTTTTTTTTTTCCAGCTGTCATTATTGTTTGGCAGCCCCGGGCTGGATTCAAACCTGCCAGGTCAGGTATATGTGGCTGGTGCCTTAGCCACTTGAGCCACAGGTGCTGAGCCAGGGATTTGTTTTATATGAAGAAACTACTTCCCTATTTGGCCTTTAAGTATTCTTCATTTAATATATCCTGCGCTGTCCAGCAGCCACCTTTTCCTTCCTCCTGACTTGTTTTTTGACTTCTGTACATATATTAGCCTGTTATCAGTACTAGTTCCACCCTTAGCTAAAATGCTTAGTTTCTGCCCATGCTATTAACATCTGTCATAAGACATTCATTGTGGCCATGTGCTTGTAATAGAAGATACCACTTTTCTCAGAAGCTTGTCTATATCTCATTAGTTACTTCCAAGAAATTAAAAAGTGTTCCCTCACCTCTTATTTATATTTTGTTTGCTTACTTATACCTTGTTTCTTGTCCAAGGGTCCCCTCCAGTTTTCAGTTTTCTGCAAATGGTGATGACTAATACTTTTCTGAATAGTTCTACCTATTTTCTCAAATATCTTTGCTGACTTGTTACTCAAATGCTTCCAAGGCAGTGTAATCATCCAGAATCCTATCACTGCAGTTTTACAGTATTAAGAATAACATATTGGTTTGGCGCCTGTAGCTCAGCAGCTAGGGCGCCAACCATACATGCTGGAGCTGGCAGGTTCAAATACAGCCTGGGTCTGCCAAACAACAATGACAACTACAACCAAAAAATAGCCGGGCATTGTGGCAGGTGCTTATAGTCCCAGCTACTTGGGAGGCTGAAGCAAGAAAATTGCTTGAGCCCAAGAGTTTGAAGATGCTGTGAGCTCTGATGCCATGGCACTCTTCCCAGGGTGACAGCTTGAGACTCTGTCTCAAAAAATAAAAAATAAAACAAATCCCTAGGCAGGGATTTGTGGGACCCAAATAAGACAGCTAAAGGAAAAAAAAAATTATAATCCAGTAGGTAAGCATACAAATTTACAATAGGTTAAGTTTGTTTGTATGTAGTAGTCTTAAAATTACAACTATAATATAAATTACTCATTTGACCTACCTCATATAGGCCTCTTTTTTTTTTTTTTTTTAATTGTCACCCTTGGTAGAGTGCCATGGTGTCACAGCTCACAGCAACCTCAAACTCTTGGGCTTAAGCAATTCTTTTGTCTCAGCCTCCCAAGCAGTTGGGAGTACAGGCACCTGCCACAATGCCCGGCTATTTGTTTTGTTGTAGTTGTCATTGTTTTTTTTTAGCAAGCCTGGCCAGGTTTAAACCCGCCAGCTCCAGTGTGTGTGGCCAGCACCCTAACCACTGAGTAACAGGCACTAAGTCTGCTAAAGAGTCTGCCCTATCCCTGTATGCTAATCATATATTCTGTACATGTAACTATAATCCAAAATCTTTATTCATTTACTCAAATATGAAATGGTATGTATTCAGAGGCCTTCTTAAGATCATGGAGTAAAGTTTTACAGAATATGTGGAAGTTTCTAGTGTATTTTATTAGTATCATTTTGATTTTTTGTTTTTTTATTAAAGAAGTAAAACTTGGGGCTTGGTGCCTGTGGCTCAAGCAGCTAAGGCGCCAGCCACGTACACCTGAGCTGGCAGGTTCGAATCCAGCCCGGGCCCACCAAACAACAATGATGGCTGCAACCAAAAAACAGCCAGGCGTTGTGGCAGGCGCCTGTAGTCCTAGCTACTTGAGAGGCCGAGGCAGGAGACTCGCTTAAGCCCAGGAGTTGGAGGTTGTTGTGAGCTGTAATGCCACGGCACTCTACCCAAGGGGACAGCTTGAGGCTCTGTCTCAAAAAAAAAAAAAAACTTGGTTTGGCGCCTGCAGCTCAAGTAGCTAAGGCACCAGCCATGTACACCCAACGTGGCCCACCAAACAACAGTGACGGCTGCAACCAAAAAAGAGCCGGGCGTTGTGGCAGGTGCCTGTGGTCCCAGCTACTCAGGAGGCTGAGGCAGGAGACTCGCTTGAGCCCAGGAGTTGCTGTGAGCTGTGATGCTATGACACTCTACCCAGGGGGACAGCTTGAGGCTCCTGTCTCAAAAAAAAAAAAAAAAAAAGTAAAACTTAGTTTATTTTGGTTTGTTAGACTATAGAAATAAGATCTTGGGTTAGAGCTCATACCATCTGCTTTATTTGCACTAGTTTAAATACTATTAGTGTAGAACATGGTTTTGTGTGTATCATTTAAATCTTTTGTACTAAATTGAGGCCAGTCTAGCTGATTAAGTATCTAGAATATAGCTATCTTATGCTATGTTCTAAACTGGGTCTCATCAATATCTGCATTGCTACTCTATGTAATATTTTAATACTAATAGGAAACTTAGAAATCATCCAGGGTAGCCCCTCCTTTTTCTCAGTCAAGATATTGACTCAGATTAGCTCAGTTATTTGCTCAAAGTTACCTTCCTTCATGAAAAGTGAGTAAACTTTATTTCAGTTTTTGGGTTTTTTGTTTTTTGAGACAGAGTCTCAGTTTGTCACTCTCAGTAAAGTGCAATCCACCCAACTTGGCCTCCCACAGTGTGTTTTTTGGACTTTTTGAGACAGAATCTCACTCTCTTATCTGGCCTATAGTACAGTGGTGTCATCATAGCTCGCTGCAACTTCAGATTCCTGGGCTCAAGCAATTTTCTTGGTTCAGCCTTCTGTTTAGCTGGGACTAGAGGCACACACCACCACATTGGGCTAATTTTTCTATTTTTGTAAAGATGGGGTCTCAGTATGTCAGTATGTTGATCAGGCTGGTCTCAAACTCCTTGCAAGCCTCAGCCTCCCAAAGTACTAGGATTATAGGTGTGAGCCACCATACTTCACTCTTTCAGTTTTTTTTTTTTGTTTTTTTTTTTGAGACAGAGCCTCAAGCTATCCCCCTGGGTAGAGTGCCATGGCATCACAGCTCATAGCAACCTCCAATTCCTGGGCTCAAGTGAGTCTCCCGCCTCTGCCTCACAAGTAGCTGGGACCACAGGCGCCCGCCACAACGCCCAGCCATTCTTTGATTGCAGCCATCATTGTTGTTTGGCGGGCCCAGGCTGGGGATTCGAACCCGCCACCTTAGGTGTACGTGGCTGGCGCCTTAGCCGATTGAGCCATAGGTGCCGAGCCACTCTTTCAGTTTTAAATACAGTTACTATTCACCACCTAGACTGGTGGTTTTCAGGCTTATTTTCTTTTTTTTTTTTGAGACAGGGCCTCAAGCTGTCGCCCTGGGTAGAGTGCCATGGCATCACAGCTCATAGCAACCTCCAATTCCTGGGCTCAAGTGAGTCTCCCGCCTCTGCCTCACAAGTAGCTGGGACCACAGGCGCCCGCCACAACGCCCAGCCATTCTTTGATTGCAGCCA
>CAUYQV010165909.1:0-78200 GCA_963574575.1 Galagoides demidoff | reverse complement strand
GGGCAGAGTGCCATGGCATCACAGCTCATAGCAACCTCCAACTCCTGGGCTCAAGCGAGTCTCCTGCCTCCGCCTCCCAAGTAGCTGAGACCACAGGCGCCTGCCACAACACCCGGCCATTTTTTGGTTGCAGCCGTCATTGTTTGTTTGGCGGGCCCAGGCTGGGGAGTCGAACCCGCCACCTTAGGTGTATGTGGCTGGCGCCTTAGCCGATTGAGCCACAGGCGCCGAGCCGATATGTCAATTCTGAAGAAACATGTTTGCCTTTAAGATGGACATTCATTCATTTAACATAAACCAAGTCAATGTCCATTGTGACTGATGAGGTATTGTCATTTTAAGCAGCTACATACCAATGGTGGAGGGGGTTGTCAGGGACTGACCCCAGTGCAAGTTTGTTTTCTCATGTTCTGTTGTTCAGTTTAACCAGATGTGTGAAAACTCCTTCATTGGGGGTTAGGTCCTGACTCGCTTTTTGATATGTGACTCTTGGTAAATATGAAGAAGTGAGCATCCAGAAAATACTCACTCATAAAGATCCAACAGTTTCCCAGAGTTCATCTCATTTCTCTCTGCCTCCATTCAAGGCTATCGTGATAACATTTGAAAAAGTGGAGATTAAATAATCTTTACACATTTTTAGCCAGAAGACCCCTTAGCCTTCTTCTGTCATTAACAAGGATTAAAAAGAACAATAATTCCTTCCTTTTATATAAAGCAAGTACCTTATGGCCTCCTTTCTTCTTCATTTCCTATTGACACAGAAAGTCAAATATAAATATAATTAAACTCATTTTACATAAATGATTCAAAATATGCAGAGTTATGCATATTTATGCAGAATTATGGTGTTTGAGGTACTAAAACTAGATAATTGAACCATTTATTTGGGCATTTGGCACTATAAAAGCACATTTGAACTCTTTAGAAAAAATAAGTGTTTTTAAGATCTTTTTTTCTGTATTTATTAAGGACCTACTAAGTATAAATCATTGTTATAAACTGACATGGGAACAAAAATGCCTGTTGTCTACATTTACAGCTGGTATTTTGCAGTTGGAGCCCTCCTGGTGAAGAATGCTGGACTTAAGAGGGACTTGAGAGGGACATCAGTGATTGTTAACTTAGGAGGACCGTTACATTTTCCTGACCTAGCTAAACCATTGATTTTTCCATCTCACTAAGGGCCTCTTCAGTCTGTAATGACAGCAGAATGATTACTTATTTGCTAATTCTAAAAATATATATAAAAGATGGGTTAAAAGGCAATTCCAAAATTCAACTAGCCCTTACTATGCTTCTGCATGCCCCTTACCTAGCACCTTCTTCATAGCCTCTTTAACATCTTTGTTTCTCAGTGTGTAGATTAGGGGATTAACACTGGGGGTGACAATTGTGTAGAAAAGAGTAAGAAATTTGCCCTGGTCCTGCGAATAGGTGTTTGCTGGCTGGAGGTACATGTATATGATTGTACCATAGAAGAGAGAGACAACAATTAGATGGGAGCTGCAAGTGTTGAAGGCCTTTTTTCGCCCAGCAGCTGACTTAATGCTCAGTACTGCTCGTGCGATATAACCATAAGAGATGAGGATGAGAATGAGTGGTGCCAGGATGATAAAGATCGCCAAGGCAAAAGCCAGCGCCTCAAGGGTCATAGTATCTACACAGGCCATGCCAATTAGTGCTGGCATCTCACAGAGAAAGTGGTCCACTTGTCTGTGCCCACAGCGGGGTAACATCAATGTCTGGGGTGCCATTATGAGAGAATTTCCAAAGCCGCTCAACCATGCCACTGAAGCCAACTGCCCGCAGAGACGTGGGTGCATGATGACAGTGTAATGCAGGGGTTTGCAGACTGCAGCATAGCGGTCATATGCCATGACAGCCAGGAGGACACACTCCACCCCTCCCAGGGCCAGGACAAAGTAGAGCTGGATGGCACAACCCACATAGCTGATGGTCTTATCAGGGCCCCAAAGGTTATACAGCATCTGAGGGATGGTGCCTGTGGTGAAACACATGTCCAGGAATGAGAGGTTGGCCAGGAAGAAATACATTGGGGTGTGCAGCCGAGAATCCATAGCTGAAAGCAAGATGATGGTCATGTTGCCAAGAAGAGTGAGCAGATAAAAGGTGAGGACAACCACAAAGAGGATCAGCTCCAGGTGGGGACGGTCAGAGAAGCCCACCAAGATGAATCCTTCAAAAGAACTTGTATTGTCCTTTTCCATCACCTGTAACCACATATCACCTGTTGGGAGAAAGATTAGCATCTGTGAAGAGCATAGATACACTCTCTCTAAATGGAATTATTGGTAAAAGGTAGAATAAAACTTCTTTGGATATGTGGATGCTTGACCCAAAATTTCAATAGGTACTGATTAATTCATTATTTGCTCTGAGGAGCAAATAATATTGAGAGTTTTTTAGACTTCTGGCTGTGATTATTTGCTAACATTTTACATTTTTGGCATGATATAAAAAATTACTTTCAAAAGCAGATTATTTTACAAGGGACTGGACACTCAGCATTTTCCACTTTTTTAAAAATGGAGAATTAGCAAATTTTCCTACCCGTACATAACACATGATAGGAATAATGCCTTGTATATATGGATCAGAGAACTGGGCTTGCTGTTCAGTGAAATCTTTTCTAAATACTGTCTCATCAATACCGGGAAACATAAAGTTATATCCAAACTCAGCAGGGTACAAGTGATCAAGAAAATTTTAGCCAGAATTCTTTTAATAGCCTTTCCCTTCTTCTTATCCACATTTTATTCTCACAAAAAACTCCACTTCTAGATAGCCTACATTGAATATTTTATTTTGCTGTCTCTTTAGATCTCATAGAACAAAAAGATTTTATATCTTCTAAGATATTTTACATGTGTAATTATTAGGTGGCCATTTTATGTCCTAGCGTGAATATACTATCTAATGTAGTTTAGCCAAAGGCAGAGTCCTCCTTACTAATATTATTTGATATTTTCTTAAGCTTTTAGTAAAAGGAATAGAGTTGTGACTTTCATTGAAGGGGAGTGTATTATATTTCTCAGGTACATAGGACACAAAACAGGGTTCAAATCCACTGCTCTAAGAATGCTTTGCCATAACTAAATTATGTTGTGGCATATGTTCCCAACAATAGCTTTAAGATTTTGGACATCAAAACTTCGAAATTTATTGAAAATTAAAGGATTGTCACAGTCATCACTCCAGAGACTGCAACAAGCTTCTATAGATGGGACAATATGATAATATCTAGGTGGACAGACAATCCTTTGATTTGATAAGTGAGGAACAATGCTTATAATCAAGCAGCATTGTTAGTAAGGGCTTTCGCTCCACTTCTTGTAAAATGGAAATTTTAAAAAATGATGTTATGTAATGCTTAAGAAAGAACATATAGGGATATGTGAATGAACTGAAATAGTAGATACAAAACTGATGATAGTCGATGCCTCTGTAGAGGAAACTGGGTAAAAGACTGGGACTTTATATCTATAATGTTGATTTCTTTAAATATAGTTGGAAGAACATATGTATCTAAAGCAAGAGCTACTATCTAAATTGTAAAGCATATGTGGTTTTTCTGTGAGACTTTGTAAATTTCTATGTATTAAAATTTTTTTTTCTTTTTAGAGACAGTCTCACTTTATCACCCTCGGTAGAGTGCTGTAGCATCAGCGCTCACAGCAACTTCCAACTCCTGGGCTTAGGCAATTCTCTTGCCTCAGCCTCCAGAGCAGTTAGGACTACAGGCACCCTCCACAATGCCTACCTATTTTTTTGTTGCAGTTTCGTGGGTTTGAACCTGCCCCCCTTGGTATATGGGGCCAGCGCCCTATCCAGTGAGCCACAGACGTCACCCTATGTTTTAAATGTTGAAAAATAATAAAAATCACTAATTATAAGTTATTTAAATATTAATGTAACTAACGTATGTACCTCTTATTAGCTAGGCACTAATCATAAGTGTTTGATACAGTTTACCTCACTTAATTCTCAACGAAGCCCCAGGAGGTCAGCAGTTTTACTATTCAACATCATAGCTTAAGCCACTGAGGCTAAGAGGAAAATAACCTGCCCCAGATCACGGAGCTGGTACGTGGAACCAACTAGATCCCCAGTGATTCTGCTCGAGGTATCACTCCATCCATCACAATTCTAACTGTAGAGCTGAGCAGCACAGTAATTATACCAAATCTGCATATAAAAACTGAATGAGTCATAAAGTTGGGGCTGCAATTTGTCTTTTGATTTGTTGTACGCAATTTAATATAAGTCTTATTGCTTATAAATTAAATAAGACAAGTAGGTAGCTGTCATGATATTACAGGCAAAGATGTAGACAAACCACATTTTTACTCAGAAAGTGACAAGTATAGTTAAAATTTGCCCAGCAGGATGTATGAACCCTTGAGTTCATTGGGCACAGAAACTCTGCTAGAATGAGCCTCGGCCTGGCCTCACGGATCCGTACCGGAAGGAAGTGCAAGGTGACTATGACTGACAATGAATGCCTTTTTCCATGGTTATTATACTCAGAATTTTCCTTATTACTTATACGTATGTATATGAATACTCATTGACCATAAAGTAGAATACAAACCCAAGTTATTTTCTTTTCTTTCTGTTTTTTATCCTCACAAATCCAACATTTTCATGGTGGTTAAATCATCTGTTCACTGTCCTTTCTCCTCATATTGTTGCATCAATTCAATCATTACTCTTCCTTACCAAACCTTCCGTTTGTGAGGATTGTATTTTTTCATTTACAGAATCATGGCTATAACTAACAACTAATGGCTAACATCTCTATTTGTCAAGAATATTATTTCAAATGATATGTGAATGTGTCTATCCTTGTTTGAACCCAGAAAAATGGCTTATAAACACAGTGATATGACAGTTTTCTCACAAAATCCATACACATTAATTATTTAATCATAGTGATATAATTTGTCAATTCTGGCATTTAAATGTGTTCCCATTGTTTTGGAAAATAAGACAATCTTGAATATCCTCTGTGGTGTCTGCATTCTTGACCAGACAAGAAAATTCCACACTATTTTAAAAAAATGGACTGAAGAATACTCCACTACTGATTATTACCTAATTAGCTTATAAAGAGCCAGAATGGAAATTTATTTCTTAGAACATTTGGAGTAGTGGATAAGCAAGTCCCAGAGCTAAGAAAGGTATGGGCACTTTATAGCTAGACAAGTTGCTTATTCTTTGCCAAATGGAAAATGAGGTAAATGCAAAGCCATAGAAAACCTAGAAAAATGTTCTGTTTCTTTTATTGACTCTCAGGTTGGAGTTCAAAGTCTTACCACTCAAAATTATTGAGGTCCATTATTCAAAATACTCTCATGCAATGCAAGACTAAAATAATTTTATTCTTAAAATTTTTCAATCAGGGCAGTGCCTGTGGCTCAGTGGGCAGGGCACCAGCCCCATATACCAAAGGTGGCTGGTTCAAACCCGGTCCCGGGCAAACTACAACAACAAAAAATAGCTGGGCATTGTGGTGGGTGCCTGTAGTCCCAGCTAGTCGGAAGGCTGAGGCTAGGGAATTGCCTAAGCCCAGGAATTGGGAGGTTGCTGTGAGCTGTGTGATGATGCCATGGCACCCTACTGAGGGAGAGAAAGTGAGACTCTGTCTCTACAAAAAAAAAAAAAAAAAAATTCAATCAGTAGATCCTACTACTTTCTAAGTTCATTTTGGTAATAATTTCATTCATGAGCTCAAAATCTCTCTCTAGCTTCCTCACAGCATGCATGATATTAAACAATTTTTAAAATTTGGCCAAGCATACCTAAATAAAGTTCATGGATAGCTAGACTGTAAAGTATTGCCATAAAAATTTAATTGTCCGTGGCCATAGCCTAAGGTTTTTAGGAAAGCCCCAGATCATTGGGTAATTTAGAGGTGTAGGTCACATTTCTTCTTATACAAGATCATTAACTTACCAACTTTGACTGCAACCTCAGAAATGCCATGTCCATAGTTTTGTTCTCTTTCTTGGGGCTTCACTTGGAAGTCCAAGTGGGATGACCAGAGTGTAGACAAGGAGAAGAGAAAGATCACATTTAGGAAATCTATAAAAAAGTTAGAAAGAAAAAGGGATAACAAGACATAGCAAAGCTGAATCTGAATAGATGGCGAGAGAATGTTGATGAGCACACAGTGGTTACACCACCTGAGGTCTAGCTACAAGGTACCCCCCCATATCCCACCTCCCAGCTCCAGATAAGGAGCCAGAGGAGAAGCAGCATAAGGGAAACTGTGTTGATCTCTGATGTACACTTAACACAGGGAACACTTAAGCATCAAAGGATTCCAATTTGAGAAAAGGAAGAGCTCCTTATGGATTTCAGAATGGAAATAGAATTGGATACTTCTTTTTTGGTTACCCTATGGAGTAAAACTTTCTTTTCAAAAATTCTCTTAGCTAATTAGCTCTAACTAGTGTTGGGAGAGTGTATTGTCTCAGAGGAAATATCATTCTTCCCCATACAGACAGATACATATGTGCATGCACTTGAGCATGTGTGTGTGTGTGGGCACATCTCTCTCTCTCTCTCACACACACACACCACACACACATTGCAGATTTACCCAGGAGAGAGACAGAGAGAGCACCAAATCTTCATGTAGTCTATTTTCATCATCTAAGACCAGATCTTAGTAACAAGCATTAAGACACCAAATGCTTAGTTCAGATGGAACCTGGAGTTAAGGAAAATATGTTCCACAACATACGTGTGTCTTGCTTTCCTCTACCACTTGCTTAGTGAATGTAGTGCTATTAGTTAAGTGGCTTTACTATTTTGTTGACTTAAGATTAATTTTCCACACAATTTTAAAACCTATAATGTTAAAGCTTATCTTGAATATTTCTATTGAAGCTAGATATATTGAGAGGAGGATGGATTAAAAAAGAAAAAGGTTAATTTTGACATTTAGAATTAATACAAAAAAGTAAAAAATAGGCCAAAATATTAAGATAATTTTATTTCAGTTTGTCTTATTTGGTGTGAAATTATTAAATTTACTTCAAGAAAATTACTCTGTCTGACAAATATCATCAACTAAGTCAGGATCAATTCTTTCTACATGTGTTTTCTGCGTGTGCACGTGTTGTTTCAGATTACTTTATTATCTGTTACAGTCATAAGGTAAACAAGATAGAAATAACTGCATCTTAAAAGCATTATGTTCTATATTTAGCTATCAAAAACTTCTATGGGAAATAAATTTCACATTTCACCTTTCCAGCCAAAGATTTTAATTGATACACATGAGATACAACATATAAAGGCACACTGTACATTTAAAATATTATTTAAATTTTAATATTAATTATTATTACTAATAATATGATATGGTATATTAACTTTGGTGACCATTTCCAGGTATTTTTGTCAATAGAAATGCCAAGTCCTGTGTTTTAAATGTAAACATTATTAGAATTATACAATCTTTATAGCACTAATTATGCTGATAGGGATGCAATATATTAATTATAAGCAGTGATAATATTATCACCTTCATTAATTTATAAACAAATGGATTGCAATAATTTTTTTTGTTAACAGAAATACTCAAATACATAGATGTGCAATAAAAACTAATCAATATTAATTTTGTGTTCCAACAAACTTCTTGGCACAGTCAGATGAGCTATTCCCCCTGTGAGCTGCTTTTTACATGTAGATTCAGTTATTAGAGTATATCTAATATCTCTTAGCCTAATATTTTCTCATGGCAACTGAGGAGAAACATCTAGAGAATTTGATGCTCTTAAGAATTTCCTACCTGAGATAATGAGTCCCTCTGAGAAACAAAGGAAATGAAGTCCTCATGGAGCAGTTAATTCAATGAAGGATGTGAAGTTGCTAATCAAAGAAAAACATTTAGAAATAATATTTAAAGTTACTTTTTGCCACCTCACTTCTATCCTTTTTGGCCTCTTACCATCAAAACCCATGCATTACAAAATGATTAAACTTGTAACTGATGGAAAAGTTATAGCCATGGAAAGCTACTTTTTGTGATATAAAATAATACAATCCAAAATAATATCCAAGAGTTGTACATGACTTCAAGAAACACTTGCCATAAGTTACTATATGACTTAAGATTGTTGTAATATGACATCATAAAATGTCTTCAGAAAAAGAGATGACATCAGTCGTCTTTTCTATTTAATCCAATTCCCTTTTATTGCAATTTAAGCTGATTATTATCATTGTAGCTTTTGCAGAAGTGAAGAACAGATTATTCATCATACTTTTATCACTTGTATTCATAAAGTTTGATGTCAAATATCTATCATTTCTTTGTGTTTTATTTCTCAAACCTACTTTTCTTGATTTTTCACATCTTTGTGATTTGTCCAATCACCATGTCCTGAAACACCACCATTTCCCTTTTCCTAAATCCTCACGTTCAGTAAGTTTCTAACATGACATCTGTCTTTCACAGCCCCTATGACATCTGTCTCCCTGTGACATCTTTTCACAGTCTCCCTAGGACATCTGTCTTTCTTTTTTATTTCCAATGCTCTTGCTCTATCCCATTAGCTGATTTAACTCTCCCATGATTTGCTGCAAGAGCCTGTTCATTTGTTCATCTCTAGCATCTCACTCACTACCTTAAATCATTTCTCACTTTGCTTCAAAAGAAGCCTTTCTAAAATATAGGTGTTATCACTGCCATGCTTAAAGTTCTGAAGTGGTCCTTATTGCCTGAAGAAATACATGTATGTTTTTAAACCTGAAATCTCTTTTGAAAGAGCTCTCGTTTATTTTATGCTCTAAATGCATTAAACTTAAACAATGAAAAACTAAATTATCTCTGGAAAATAAGTTGAATAAAGGAGAAGAATAACCTTTGGACAATGGCTCAAATTCCAACTCAGATACAATCACTATAGGCTTAAAAATTAGAAAGCCTTGGTTTGGCACCAGTAGCTCAGTGGCTAGGCTGCCAGTCACATGTTGGCAGGTTCAAGTACTGCCTGGGCTTGCCAAACAACAATGACAACTACAACCAAAAAAAGGCTGAGTGTTGTGGCAGGCACCTGTAGTCTCAGCTACTTGGGAGACTGAGGCAAGAGAATGGCTTAAGCCCAAGAGTTTGAGGTTGCTGTGAGCTGTGATGCCACCACACTCTACCCAAGGTGACAGCTTGAGACTCTGTCTCAAAAAAAAAAAAATTAGAAAGCCTCATTTATTATCATTTGGAGGAAAAATATCCTAGATCTTTGATAACTGTGATCTTTCCTAACTGTATGTCATTGCTTATGATGTTCCCTGTCAGATGAAAATCTTTATTCCATCAAAATAACACGAAAATAATCAAGGCCAAGTTGAAATATTCTGCCTGTAAAATAGTCTTATGTTTTTCTGTTTCATTTGTTTATTCTTTCATATGGATTCTAGAAGCTGTTTATTTGCAGTCCTACTTTAGCACTTATTTCACTCTATATTGGATGTTAGTTCATGTTAAAGAAAACTTAGAAGTGGATGATTGGGATAAATTCTTGAAGAAGAATTTAACAAAATTAAAGAATCAGAATGCTTATTGTCATTGGCACATGAAGGGCTAAGTGAGGAGGGGTAAAAGATAATGAAGTGGAAGAGAAAAGAGCTCCTTACCTGACTTACCTAAAGGTGAAACTCCCTTGGTGGAAAATAATATAATACCGTGCCCTATTGTCCATTTACATAAAGTCCAGTATATAATAAAACTTTATCACACATGAGAAGAAGCAAGTAAATCATGTGGTCAATAATGAAAAAAAATTTTAGGAAGCCATAGAAAGAGACTGCTAGATATCCAGATTTTAAAGTTAGCAAATAAATACTTGAACATAACTATGATTAGTTTATTTGAGGAAAATATAGGCAAAACAAATGAACTCTGAAGCCTGTAATACTAGTACTCCCCGACAGGCTCCCCTCATCTCTATTAAAAAAAAAAAAAAAGATAAACTAGCCAGGTGTGGCCTGTAGTCCCAGCCACTCAGGAAGCTAAGAGAAGAGAATCTCTTGAGCCCAAGAGTTTGAGGTTGCTGTGAGCAATGATGGCATGCACTCAACCCAGGGCCACTGAGAGAGACTCTGTCTCAAAAAACGAACAAACAAACAAAACATAACACAAAAACCCCCAAACAAAAAATAAAACCAAATAAACAAATGAACAACCCTCCCCCTAAAAAACCAGATGAACTCATAAGAATGTCAGCAGAGAGTTGAAATATGTATAAAAAGAATAAATTATACATTCTAGAAATGAGAAATAAAGTAATAACTGACATTAATAATTCAGTCTGGGTTTAACATCATAATATGGGAGTAGTAATTGAAATAAATAAGTAGGAAGAAAACAAACTGACAATAAGAAAAAAAAAATAATAGAAACAAATTATGAACCTAATGATATGTAGGTCCTACACAAATAGTTTAAGATACAAATTACAGTACTAGAAAAGGAAGTGAGAAAAAATGGAGCAGAAGCAATACTTTAAGAAATAATGGCTAAGAATTTTCCAAAACATCAAACAACATATTCAAGAATCTCAGTAAATGCTAAGAAAGATAACAACAATAACAACACCTCCCCCATCTTATCATGGTGCCAAAAGCATGATCCATAAAAGAAAAAATAAATCATTAAGTTGACCTTAACAAAACTGAAAACATTTGCTTTGTGAAAGTCATGTCAAGAGCATGAAGGACCAGATATAGACTAGGAGAAAATATTTGTAAACCATGTATCTGACAGGACTCATAAGTAGAATATGTAAAAAACTATCAAAACTCAACAGTAAAAGCACAAGAAATCCAATTAAAAATGGGCAAAATGATGTTGAACATATTTTCACATGTGAAAATATGTTCAACATCATCAGCCATTAGAGAAATGCAAATTGAAATCATAATGCTAGCAGACTAGGGTGACTATACTTATATTTTGTATATTTCAAAGTAACCACAAGAGAGGATTTGAAATTATACTAACACACAGGAATGAAAATGATCAAGGTGATGGGTATGCCAAATACTTTGACTGGGTCATTACACAGTCTATGCATGTTACATTCACCCCATAAATATATAAAATGTTATGTATCAATAAAAGAAAAACTCACAATGAATTATTACTACATACTTAATAGAAGAGTTAACATAAAAAAATACTGAAAACATCAAGTGCTAAAAATGCAGAGAAATAAGCTCTACTACATTATTGGTAGAAATGTAAACAGTATAAATCACTCTAGAAAATAACTTCTAAAAATTAAACATACATTAACTTTGTTGCTACTGTGAAAGGTATTGTGTCTTTGATTTGATTCTCAGCTTGACTGTTGTTGGTGTATATGAAAGCTACTGATTTGTGTACATTGATTTTGTAACCTGAGACTTTCCTAAATTTATTTATCAATTCCAGGAGTCTCTTGGTTGAATCTTTGGGGCGGGCTTGCTTGCTTTCTTTCTCTTTCTTTCTTTTCTTTTCTTTTCTTTTCTTTCTTTTTCTTTCTTTCCTCACTTTATCACCCTCAGTAGAGTGCTATGGTGTCACACCTCACAGCAACCTCCAGCTCTTGGGCTTAGGTGATTCTCTTGCCTCAACCTCTCAAGTAGCTAGAACCACAGGCACTTGTCATGACACCTGGCTATTTTTTTGTGACAATTTGGCTGGGACTGGGTTTGAATCCATCCGCCACCCTTGATATATGGGGTCACTGCCCTATTCACTGAGTCACAGATGCCACCCAAGTCTTTGGGATTTTCTATGAAATATAAGATCATACTCTCAGCAAAGAACAGTAATTTAAATAAATATTTAGGGATGTATTTAACTAAGAAGGTGAAAGATCTCTGTAGGGAGAACTATGAAACACTGAGGAAAGAAGTTGCAGAGGATGTAAACAGATGTAAAAATATATCATGCTCATGAATAAGCAGAATCAACATTGTTAAAATGTCTATAATACCCAAAATGATCTACAGAGTGAATACAATCCCCCTTAAAACACCAACATCATTTTTCACAGACCTAGAAAAAATAGTCTACACTTTGTATGGAATCAGAAAAGACAAACAAATAGCCATTGCAACCTTATGTAATAAGAACAAATCATGAGGCATCACTTTACTGGACTTTAAACTATACTACAAGGCTATAGTAATCAAAACAGCATGGTACTGACACAAAAACAGAGACAAGGACCTATGTATGAATCAGAACAGGGAAGGCAGATATGAAACCATCGTCATAGTCTCATCTGATCTTTGACAAAGCAGACAAAAACATACATTGGGGAAAAGAATCTCCTCTATTCAATAAATGGTGCTGGGAAGACAAAATAACCATATATAGAAGACTGAAACAGGACCTGCACTTCTCACAACTGACAAAAATTAATTTACAATGAATAAAACACTTAAACCTAAGGAGTGAAACTAAAAGAATTGTAGATGAAAATGTTGGAAAAACTCTTACAGATACTGGCCTATGCAAAAAATTTATGAAGATACACCAAAGAAATTGCAGCAACAACAAAAATAAATGAGACCTGATCAAATTAAAAATTTTCTACACAGTTAAGGACACAATCAATAGAGAAAATAGATAAATGAATGGGAGAAAATATTTTCATGCTATCCATCTGATAAAGGGCTGAGAACCAGAATCCACAAATAACTCAGGCAAGTCATCAAGAAAACATCAAACCCCATTAAAAAGTGGGCATAAGAAATGAACAGAAATTTTTCCAGTGAAGATAGTACAATGTCAACAAACACATGAAAAAATGCTCAATGTTTCTAATCTCAGGGAAATGCGAATCAAAACCACAATGATATATCACCTAACTCCAGTGAGAATGGCTCTTATCAAAAAGTCCCCAAACAACAGATGCTGGTGTGGATGTGGAGAGAAAGGAACATATATACACTGTTGGCAGGACTGCAAACTATTACAACCTCTTTGGAAAGTGTAGTATGGAGATACCTCAAAGAACTAAAAGTAGATCTACCATTTGATCCAGTAATCCCCTACTAGTTTTTACCCAAAAGGAAAAAAAAATTATAAGAAAGAGATTTGTACTTGAATTTTATAGCAACACAGTCCACAGTCGCAAAGATGGGGAAACAACCCAAGTATCCATCAATACATGAAGGGATTGTAGTATATGTATACCATGGAGTACTACTCAGCTTTAAAAAATGATCTAGTATCTTTTATAACAACCTGGATGGAATTGGAGACCATTCTTCTAAGTGAAATATTGCAAGAATGGGAAAAAAACACCATATGTATACAATACTAAACTGGAATTAGTTGATCAACACTTATGTACACATATGGAAGTAAACCTCAGTGGAAATCAAGTAGGTGGGGTGGAGTAGGTACTGGGTAAGCCCACACTTAAAGGGTATGATGTATACTTTCTGGATTGAAGGGCACACTTATAATTTTGACTTAAAATGTACAAAAAGTTATGTAACTAAAATGTCTGTACCCCTATAATATTCTGAAATGAAAAATAATACTGCCAAAAAATTAAACATATATTAACTAGATGACCCAGCATTGCATCTCTCAACGTTTATCCCAGACAAATGAAAACTTAAACTAACACAAAAACCTATTTTTTATAGTAGTTTTATTTGTAATATTGGAACACAGACACAATCTAAGTAACCTTCAGTGGGTGAATGGTTAAACAAATTACACTACATCGATATCATGAAATACTACTCAACAGTAGAAAGGGAGAAACCATGGACACATGCAACAGCTTGGATGGACGTTAAAAGAATTAAGCTGAGTGGAAAAGGTCAATCTGAAAAAGTTACATACTATATGATTTCATTTATACACATTCTCAAAATTACAAAATTATGGACATGGTGAACAGATTGGTGGTTGCCAGGAGTTAGGGATGAGTCATTGAGACAGGAAAGAGGCAGGTATAAATATAGAGAGATAACACAAGGGATATTTGTGGTGATGGGACAATTTTTTTTTTGACTGTGGTTGGTGCTTACACAAATCTACATGGGAAAAATTACTTAAAATGAAGAACATACACAAGTACTTGTAAATCTGTTGAAATCTGAGTAAGATTTATATACCGTACAAATGTCATTTTCCTGGTTTTGATTTTTACTATAGTTACATAAGATGTTCTATTGGGAAAAACTGGGTAAAGGGTACACAGAACTGTCCATACTATCATTTTCCAACTTCTTATAAATTTATAATTTTTACAAAACAAAAAGTTTTTTAAAAATTAAGAAATAGAATAAAGAAGGTCTGTATGGACTAATAGAGAATGATTTCCAGATTATTTTATTAAGTGAAGAAAGCAAAGTGTTTTTTTCATACAAGAAAGAAGGGAATGTAATAAATTATCCAAATATCTTCTTCCCTTTTATGTAAAAAGAAATACAGGAATGATAAACCACAAAAATAATGAGACTAGTTACCCACAGGGTTGGCGGTGATGTGGAATAAAGTGTAAAAAATGGCAGAATGAAATGGAGTTGAAAGGCTGAGGTGTGGTGACACTTTTCTAAGTATGTATAACCTTTGTGTAGTTCTAACTCTTATAGCCATAATACTGCTTCATGTATTCAAAATTTAAATAATTAAAGTTAACCAGCATGGGAGGTGCCCAAAAGAAATATAAACAGTAATAAATGAAAATACCTGTATTACAAATGAACAACTTAACCAAGTTAAAGAGAGTAAGAAAAAAAAATGCCTAATCTAATTAACCTTGGGAAAACAGCATTTTGACTATGACATTAAAGTTAGATTGCTTTGGGCAGTGCCTGTGGCTCAAAGGGGTAGGGCACCGGCCCCATATGCCAGAGGTGGTGGGTTTAAGCCGAGCCCCGGCCAAAAACTGCAAATAAATAAATAAATAAAAATAAATAAATAAATAAATAAAAGTTAGATTGCTTTAAGGCTAAAGGCAAAAAGAACTGTATGTAAATATTATCTATTGCACCCTAATCAATAATATTTGTATCCCCAGAGGCAAGGATTAGAAATTCTGAAACTATTTGTACATTAGGATTGAGCAAGTAAGTAATTACATAACATACATATTACATATATTAAAATCCAGCTTTCATACTGCCAGAGAAAGAAGGTACAAATAAAGAAGAGAGGGAAGTTAGCATAAACTCTATGGTGTTTGGATTGAAATGTAAGACATCAATATGAATTGTGAATACACATACAGAGCTAGGTATAAAAATGTGTGTGTACATATGTGAGTACATATATTTATACTTATTTATATATAATATAAATATATAAAATATATAATTTATATATAATATTTCCTAGCTCTGTTTCCTGAAACCGCCTAGAAGCAATTAGCACATATAGTTTCTAGAAATTGATTTCTAAATATATTGTCCTAAAAAAAGAAATTAGGGGTCCTTACAGAAATGGTTTACTCCAGGGCTGGGGCAGTAAAACTCCAAAATGACCCTAGTACAGCTGATAATGACAGAGTACAAAAGCACTCAGTGATGGGCACTTGCTAAAAGAACATTAAATAAATGACTGAAGAAATAATAAATACAAGAAGAAGTAATAGCTCTTCTTTACAGTATTCCAATTAACAAATGGAGAATGAATAATGGAAGTAGAAAATAAATGCCACAGAAATAATTGTTGTAGGCAAGAGTCATTGATGAAGAACAAAATATTTGCATAATCTCAAAGTATTCCCCCACAAGAGAATTATTAATTACAAAAGGAAAAAAAATTGTAACTTTGTAATGGAGAAACCTGGAAGAAATTATTTTAACCAAGTGGTCAAAGTTAACACCATAGTAATAAAAGGAAACATCATGCACCTCTTGATAGGATGCATTAAGTGGGGCATATCATCACTTCTGTAATATTCTTTGCAAAAACACATAACCTCAATCTGTACCACAAAAAAACATCAGACAGAACCAAATTGAGGCTATTACTACAAAATGACTGGCCAATATTTTTCAAGTGTCAGGATCATGAGAGACAAAGACTGAGGAACTGTTTCGGGTTGGAGGACACTAAGGAGATGCAGTAACTTAATGCAATGTGAGATCCTGGATGAGATCCTGGAATAGTAAAAGTACACTAGTGGGAGGGACAGTTTACAATTTTTTTTTTTTTTTGATACAGAGTGTCACTATGTCGCCCTCGGTAGAGTGCTGTGGCATCACAGCTCATAGCAACCTCCAACTCTTGGGCTTAAGCGATTCTCTTGCCTCAGTCCCCTGAGTAGCTGGGATTACAGGTGCCTTCCCCAAAGCCCAGCTATTTTTGGTTGCAGTTGTCATTGTTTAGCAGGTCCAGGCTGGCCTTAGACCTGCTAGCTTTGGTGTATGTGGCTGGCACCCCACTCACTGAGCTATGGGCTCCAGGCTGAAACTTTGTTGTATGTCTAAAATTACTTGAAAATAAAAATCTAAACGAATCAACAAAATCCATTCAGAGCAATTCATTTAAAGAGTATTGCATTTAGATGCAAAGCAAATATATGTGTATATCTTGATACACACATATCAATAATCTATATTTCTCATGACAATTAAGAATGTTAGGTGTCCTTTTTAAAGGAATAATTTAGGATGTTCTACCCTTCCATTTTCCTCAATTGATCACTCTTTGCCAAAGAAGGCATGGCTTTGCTGTAAAACTATGTTTGCCTCTGCTAAGATTCTTCTACAAGGGCTTGCATAGCCACTATGTAGCATCCCAATCAGCTTCAGATACAGCAAGCATTTTTGAATATTTTTGATCATGAGCGCCCAGGGCTAGAGTTGGTTTTCTCTAGATAAATGGGTTCAAGAACCTGCCCTTGTTCTAAGCCACACACAAAGCCCACAGTCTCATAAGTTGATTTGTAAATAAACAGAAGCAGTGTACTCAAATATAGTTAATTTTTTCTCCAAAATTGAAACTATCTCATTTAGTCTATCACTCCTTGGGAACTTTAACAAATTGACACAAACGTAGTGACTTAAAACAACATAAATCTATTATCTTATAGTTCTGGAAATCAGAAGACCAAAATCCATTTCAGTGGGCTAAAATCAAGGTGTCAGTGACAAGCTGCTGGGTGTCAAAGTGGTCAATTAGACCAGCACATCAAGCTGAAGGTAACAATCAAGCCTTTTTCTCTTACACCAACAGTATGTGCAAGAGGCAAAAATAGGCTCTAGTTTCTCAGTGTTCCAATTTTTCTAAAGGAATAGCATCAGCAAAGGTCAGGTGGATAAGCACAGGTAGGAGGATCATCTCATTGCTGAGAGATCCAGATCAAAAGACTTTTGCCATTTTATGGACCCAGAGAAAGACCAGGAGTATAAAAGTACAAAGTCAGAGTAAAGTACCTTAGCTAAGCCTGAGCTGCCCTTCACCCCTCCAAAAAGGCCTCCATTCTCATGAGTATGGCTGACAGAGGGAGGAGGAGAGTGGCAAGGAGAGCTTGGTCCTTGACTGCGCCTCCAGAGACTGCAATGTACCAGCTGTGCAGCAAGTCTAGCAGGGAGAGCCATGAGGCCTGCTCGGCCAAGCATTTGACTGCCAACTATCGGGCCTGAAAGGTTACAAATAGAATTTCGATCTGGACTCAGTCATCAGAGCTGCAGTATTTCTATAGGCATTAGGAAAGACTTTTTTTTTTTTGCCTTTTCTGTCTTCTAGAGGCCACCTGCATTTTTTTATCTGGTCTTCCCCTCTTCCATTTCCAAAGCTAGCAGCATAACATTTTCTAGTCTTCTTCTCCAACTCTAACCCTCCTACCTCCCTCTGTGAGGAGCCTTGTGATGACACTGCCCACCCAGATAATCCAGGATGATGTCCCCACCTCAAGATCTTTAATCATATCTGCGAAGTCTTTTTCACCCTGTAGGGTAATGTAGTCACAGGTTCGGGGGATTAGGTTGTGGACATCTCTGGGAGCCGTTATTCTATCACACTATTGGATTTTATTCTCAGAGGTAGGGCACAAGATGCAGCATGTCAACTTTTGTTTTGGAGGATATATTATAAAATGCTCTAGACCACAGGACTTCTAGAAATTTCACTGTGGTGACAGTCCCCTCAATTTTCATACAAATGGTCTCCCATTATCTCTAAAGCTACAGTGAAATTATATAGGGAATTTATTGTTTTCAGCTCAATAGGTCCTCTCAGCATAATGTTATCAGCAGAGTGAGTAGCCATAAAGTGCTACTAAATGGTAAGACAATCAAGGATTTTTGAAGGGCCCTAGCAAAGTGTTTATATAGCACGTTTATGTAAAATTTGTAAAAAGATATTTTATCCATAATTCATTAAGGCTGCTCTCTTTTCTGGCCCAACTTCTCTCTGTTACAATTCTCATGTTGATTGGTAATCTAATGGCTTTGAGAGTTTTTATCATCTGACTAATAGAAGGTTGGATTAGAGAGATAGTTATGTGGTTCATGGTCCTTTCTATATATAGGCAGCTTCTAGGAATATTCTGACTTCTGAATCTGCTGATTCACCAGCATCATTCCCATAAGAATGGGAAGATACCTAATGATATCAGGTCCTAAGCATCTAAAGTGTGAAGGCAGTGGATAATCATATGAAATCCCATAAAAATTAAAAATTTCTGCTCATCAAAAGTTACTGTTAGGCTTGGTGCCTATAGCACAGTGGTTACAGTGCCAGCCACATACACCAAGGTAGGTGGGTTTGAACCCAGCCTTGGCCAGCTAAACAACAATGACAACTGCAACAAAAAATAGCCAGATGTTGCAGCAAGTGCCTGTAGTCCCAGCTACTTGGGAGGCTGAGGCAAGAGAATCACTTAAGCCCAAGAGTTTGAGGTTGCTGTGAGCTGTGATGCCACGGCACTCTACCCAGGGTGATACAGTGAAACTCTGTCTCAAAAAAAAAAGTTACTGTTAGAAAAATAAGTATGCAAGCCACAGACTAGAAGAAAACATTCATAAATCACACGTCTGACAAAGGACTTGTATCCAGGATACAAAATTACTCTTACAAATCAGTTATTGAAAGACAAATAATCCTATTTTTTTAATGAACCAAAGACTTAGATACAAAAGAAGATATATGAATAATCACAGGAAATAGGGTTCACCATTATTACTTAACTGGGGAGTACATATTAAACCCACAATGATATATATTTGCATCCTCGCTAGAGTGGATAAAATTGGACAGACTGACAACACCAAATGTTGGTAACGATATGAAGCAACCACATGCAGATGAAGAACTCTGCAGCAATAGTTAGTGTAAGTGAAAAACGGTATATCTACTTAGGAAAACTATTTGGATGATTCTTGTATAGAAATTATACTTCCTGATATTCTTCCACCAAGGAAAACACGTGTCCACCATATAGACTATGAAAAGACTGTTCACAGAAGTCCCATAAATAATAATCCCAAACACAAAACAATTAAAATGTTCATCAATAAATTATAGTGTATCAACACAATGGGATTCTATTTGGGAACACAGAGGGAAAAACTACTGATACACGAAATAATATGAATGAATTTCAAAAACATACTCATTTGAAGAATTCAGATGGAAAAGATTACATGTTTCATTCATATGAAGTTTTAGTGCAGGGGAAAATGGACAGTGCTCTCACTGAGTACTCAACATGTGTGAAAATGTCAGGACTCAAGTAAGATGACCTGCATGGTAGGGAGATTAGTTACACAGAGGACTGAGAAAACAAGTAAGTTTACTGAGAAGGCAGATTTCTTCCAGTTACAAAATAAAATGTATACACAAGGAAAGAAAGAAACCCTGCATAAATGCTGTGGATCGAATTGGAATTGAAGGTATCACTGTGAACTCATGGCATTTAATATACCGAGATGAGTGTGCATGGGAAGAGATAATGGCGTGCCTGTAAGTGTGTGTATAAAATAGTAATGAGAATACCATGTTCTTAGATGGGTTTCTAGTAACCCTTACCTACTAAAAGGAACCAGAGCTCCTTGGGGCAATACTTAATTTCAGGCACAACTTGCTGTGCTGAAAGTGATAAAGTATATGTAAAACCAACAGAAAATGACAAAAGGATACAGAAGCCAGCTACAAGGGGCTCCCACTGGTCCAATCTGGGAAAATTTGAGCATCAAAATAAAGGTGGCAATAGATTACAATCAATTGACTAAAATAGGTATCCATGAATCCATACTGCTTTAAATTTGTGAATTTTTTACAGTAGAGGAAAGAAAACTAAATAAAATGTGTGAACAAGTAAGTAGGAGGTATTTGGTAGAATGCTGACTAATAAGTATAGAAAAATGGTGGGATTAGAAAATCATCATTTCACAACCATTGTAATAATTATTAATTCAGACAAGAATCAATGAATGCTAAACCTAGAGGGTAAAATTTTAATAATAAACATAATGTCTACATAGTTTCTTAGTAACTGGGTCTACAAGATACTTCTTAGATAATAAGTGCAAAATATGTATTAATTATACAGTGGACAAATTTAGTAGCACTTCATAAACCAGGTCATGAAAGTCAAAACCTCTAATTATGAGCACATTGACATCAGATGCCTCTTGGTGTGATGAATGAGGAGATAGCTTTCCTGTTTATTCCTGTCAAAAATGAATAACATAGAAAAGTCATCTTCTACTAAGTGACAGGCCTATATTCTTGAAAAATGTCATGTTATGAAAGATAAGGAAAAGTTAAAGAACTGTTCCAGATATGGGAAGACTGAAAAAGACATGATAAATAAATCCAACACATAATATTGAATTGGATTCTAGACCAAAAAGAAAAGGGTGATAATAAAGGACAGTCTTAGGGCAATTGACAGAATTTGAATGGGGTGTGTAGACTGGATGGGAGTATTAGTATTGGATCAGTGTGAATTTCTGACTGTGATGGGTATGTTGGAACTATTGAGAGAATGTCCTTGTTTTCATAACATACACTGTGAAGAATTTAGGAGCAGGGCAGTGCCTGTGGCTCAAAGGAATAAGGTGCTGGCCCCATATATCAGAGGTGGCGGATTCAAATCCGGCCCCGGCCAAAAACTGCAAAAAAAAAACAAACGAATTTAGGGGCAATGGGCATAAGATCATAACTTACAAATTCACAAGTAAACGTGTGTACATAACTGTGTTTGTGTGTGTGTGTGTGTGTGTGTGTGTGTACAGCAGGGATGCACCACCGCATTCAGATTAGAATTTTGGTCTAATATTCAATATGTTTTCCATTTTAAAAAATCAGGTGTTCACAGAATAACATGCAAAATGAGTTTGGTCCAAAGTTCTTTATAAGTAAAAGATGAGAGCTATGCTACAAGTAGATTTCTGACAAGATTAGTTCTAATGTTAAGAAGGGAGGTACACAATTCTTTGGGTAATAAAAAAATTTTTTTTTGAAAAGGACAACAAAAAGACCCCAAAGTAGACAAAAGAGGAACTTCCATGTTATGTCACCAGTTTTATAAAGTTGGGATCATGTTTTGTATATTTATTTGCTTCTTTATTTGCTCATTCAGCAATAACTTAGGCGCTGTTACAGCTATAATTCCTTATTTTTAAATGCATGCATATTATTCCATTCAGAAAATGTATTAATTATTTAAATGACTTTCTCTCAAAAATCTATATTTTTATTTATCTTAGTCCATTAAAATATTTCCAAGATAGGGTGGCACCTGTGGCTCAAGGAGTAGGGTGCCAGCCCCATATGCCGGTGGTGGGTTCAAGCCCAGCCCCGGCCAAAAACTGTAAAAAAAAAAAAAATTTCCACAATAAATTCCATTGTCCTTTTGTTTTTACACAATCAGTTTCCTTTCCAAGGGCAAGATTCCTATAAGTGACAGTGCTAGGTTGAGAATATATATAGTTTTTAAGAAATGATTGACACATTTCTCTTCAGAAAGCCAGTAACACTTTAAATATCTAGTAATCTTAGGAATATCCTTTTCTCTTCATCCACATTAGCAGTACAATTCAATTCTGCTTTTGTTTCTAACCTGATGTGTATGAAGAACTTTATTATCAATAAGATATCTTTCTCTATTTGAGAATTATTAGCATATATTCTTTTTTGTGTGTGTGTGACAGAGTCTTCCTCTGTCACCCTGGGTAGAGTGCCATGGAGTCATAGCTCACAGCAATCTTAAACTCTTGGGCTTAAGCTTTCCTCTTGCCTCAGCCTCCTGAGTAGCTGGGACAACAGAGGTACATCCCAATGTCTTGCCATATATTTCTATTTTTAGTAGAGACAGGGTCTTGCTTTTATTCAAGCTGGTCTCAAACTTGTGAGCTCAAGCAATCTACCAGCCTCGGCCTCCCAGAGTGCTAGGATTATAGGTGAGCTGCCCCACTTGGCCAGCATATTTTTTTAATATCTTTTGATCATTCGGCTTCGCTGGTCTCTCAGCTGCTTATACAATTTGTCATTTTTCTATTAGGCTGTTTGTAGGTTGAGTTTTTTTCAAATGTATTAAAAGATTTTCTTTAATTTAGATACCAAATCTTTTTCCTAAAATTATAAATATATATCTTCCAAATCTGTCTATCTAGAAAAAAAGTGAAATGCATCTGCATATTATAGCATATAAAAAAAAAGATGTTCTGATTGGATTAAATACTGTAGTAGAAATGAATTTTAAGCAAATTTAAGAGGTGGTGTACGACCTGAGCTGAGGAAGACATTTGTAACTATGCCTGAAAATGTGAAATTCATAAAAGAAAAGATGTACTGGATACATTGGCTATATATTCTTTTTTTTTTTTTTTTTTGAGACAGATTTTCACTATGTTGCCCTCAGTAGAGTGCGTAGCTCACAGCACCCTCCAACTTTTGGGCTTAAGCGATTCTTTTGCCTCAGTATCCCAAATAGCTGGGACTATAGGCCCCTACCTCAACACCCAGCTATGTTTTTGTTGTAGTTGTCGCTGTTTGGCAGGCTCAGTCTGGATTCAAACCTGCCAGCTCCAGTGTACATGGCTGGCATACCAGCAGCTGAGCTAGAGGGGCTGAGCCCATATATTAATTTTTTTAAAAGTTGTTTGTGTAAAATATTTCATAAGCTAAGTTAATAATCTTCTTAACATAAATTAGTGGCCTATTTTCTTATATAGAAATCAAAGTCTTTATAATATGACCTCAGGCGGCCTCTTAAAGAATTTACACAGTGACATAAAGAATTTCTTCCTGATACAAGTAATTAAGTGGTTTAAAAAAACACTTTGAATAGTTTTCAAAAGAAAACTCATCCCAATTCAATAGTATAAAACTCACTTTTTATTTGATGGTGTGTTCTAGTCCTCATTGTCATTCCTTTGTATTAGAAAAAGTTGAAGCTTCAGTCCCTAGAGGAAGAGTATTGCTAAGCAAATCAGTGATGAAAGAGGAATGTCACTTTGTAGAGATCGTCACCCTCTCTTTTCCCACCGGGCATGTGGTTAACTACTATAAACTGTGGGGGAAGAGTTTTGTAATTCAGTGACAGGGATTTTTGCTAGAGACCAAAACCTACACTAAAATTGACAGAGAAAATGCTTTTATCCATTTTGCAAAACTGATCGGAAAAAACATCACTTAAAATAGCAGTTAATATCTTAAAATCCAAGTGATGTGATGCCGGCACCACATTCTGGTCATTTGCAGTATTTCATCCTTATTCTCTGAGTAGAGACTTCATGACTTGTTGCCTGTGGAGTGGGATTAAAAGAAGTTGTATAAAGTTCATGAAATCAACTATACAACTAAATAGTATGTGAAGATGTTGTATCTGTGCACTTTAGTCCTATTTGAACTCGAGGCTCTTGGACATAAAAATAAATTGATATATTTCTAATGCTTCAAAATGGAGGTAAGTACATGTCTAAAAATTATGACATAAAATCACATTGACATTTGAGTATTCTAAGCAGTAATTTTATAGTTTGTTCACAATTCAAATCTCAGCAAAGACCAAATTATTTGTCAGGAAAATTGGACTTAATTTGGGTCAGTTTGTATGTGTCCTATTTAAATGTTATTTTGAACATGTTTGTCATCTCTGTGGAAAATATAAACTTTTGGGCAAGTCAGTCTTTGGTTCTAATTTTCAATTTTCTACTTATACATTCTTCAATTTGCTACTTATACATTCTATACTTATACTATCTTTGGTTCTAATCTTCAATTTGCTACTTATACATTCTAGGTTTCTTCCTACAAAAATTAACCTTTATGAACAGGAAAAATGTTTTGACAAACTTTCTTGCACTGCAAAGCCAATCTATAATGTATCAGCTATGTGAAAAAGTGATTCCTATTATTCATCCTTATACTCTAGCAAAAAGATGATATTTGGAAATCTCTTTCATAGGGATATGAGATTATTTGAGAAAATAAAAGTAACAATTTTTATGCTGAAGGGAAAATAGCAGTCCTATAATTTACAGAAGATAAAACTGGCATTCAAAGATATTGACTAACTTAACCCAATTACCTAATGACTTACTGGTGAATCTGGGACTAAAACTCCTATTACCTCTCTTGTCTCAATGTTCTCTTCGTGGTGCAGCTTAAAAAGATGCTCCCAAGATGCTGCTGAATCTCGTCCTTTTGAATAAGCTCAGATATAGAACAAAAAAATTCAAGAGAGAAATGACATATAGAAGGTCAAACAATGCACAAGTGGAAAAAAAGATAATGATGTACATTATCTAGTTAAGTATTCGAAGGTTAAAATATTTTGAGGTGCTCATAGGTAAAAATATGACAAGGCTTCCATCAGCAGCTTTCTAAAACTTGCTTCTATTGACTTCTGTTTTAATCCAGTTGCTATGCTCTCTTTCTGATCTGCTTGTCTCACCTAATTCAAATGAGTGGTTTTGCTGTCCAGTTGAATTTTGCTATTCAAAATGAGAAAAATGTTATCTGGAGATGGTGGCAATGAAGTTTTGTTGGAAAGAAGAAAGATAGACATCCGTTAAGATATTAGCCACAGTTTCAAGCACTTGGAGCAAGTGTTAACAGGTAAGTACTCTGATATTCTCATATAATCTTAAAGATGCAGATAAGGATTTTCTAGTTTTTGTTTTGTTTTGTTTTTTTGTTAGTTATCAACAAATGCTTCAGTCCTAAAATTAGGGATGTGAATCAGAATTCAAATTACTAAAATTTCTAAAATTCAAAATGTTACCGCAACTGTTCAGCCTAAAGTTATGCTTTTAAGAGAAGGTAGGTATTTGAAGTTACTGTGTGTTTGGGAGGTGGAAAAATATGCCAAAAACTGAGTAAAGCAGAATATGAGAATTCAGTGCTCAGAAATTTCTCAGGCTTCCTCCCCTCATTCTTTTTGGTCTTTATAATTGTTGTTCTGTTCCAGTGCTTCCTGTAGTGGGATAAAGAATTATCCTCTTCTTTGTGCCATGTCTACAGAACATGATAGAATATTATACACCACAAGATACACTAGGCTCAGCGCCTGTAGCTCAGCGGCTAGGGTGCCAGCCACATACACCAGACCTGGCAGGTTTGAATCCAGCCGAGGCCAGCCAAACCACAATGACAACTACAACCAAAAAATAGCTGGGCATTGTGGCGGGCACCTGTAGTCCCAGCTACTTAGGAGGCTGAGGCAAGAGAATCACTTATGCCCAAGAGTGTGAGGTTGCTGTGAGCTGTGACGCCATGGCACTTTACCCAGGGCAACAGCTTGAGACTCTGTCTCAAAAAACAAAACAAAACAAAACAAAAACAAGATATACTAATGTAAGTTTTCAACTTTCTTTTTTTTTAATTATTATTTTTTATTAAATCATAATTTTGTACATTGATGCATTTATGGGGTTCAGTGTGCTGCTTTGATATACAATGTGAAATGCTTACATTGAACTAAGTAACACATCTTCTTAATAGTCTTGAAATGTTGGGCAGCGCCTGTGGCTCAGGGGGTAGGGTGCCAGCCCCATATACTGAGGGTGGAGGGTTTGAACCCAACTCTGGCCAAACTGCAACAAAGAAATAGCTGGGCACTGTGGCGGGTGCCACTTGGCAGGCTGAGGCAAGAGAATTGCCTAGGCCCAGGGATTGGAGGTTGCTGTGAGCTGTGTTATGCCACGGCACTCTTTAAAGAGCAATAAAGTGAGAATCTGTCTCTACAAAGAAAACAAAAAAAATAGTCTTGAAATGTACCATTGCATCATGCACATTAGGTGAAGTCCCCCAAATACCCTCCTTCCACCCATACCCCCCCTCCCCTCTCCTCTTTCTCCTCTTCCCTTCTAATTTCTAAACTATAATTATGTCTTGCCATTCATATGAATGTGTAGGTGATTATATATTGATTTCATAGTAGTATAGAGTACAGTGGATACTTTTTTTTCTGTTCTTGAGATACTTTACTAAGAAGAATATGTTCCTGTTCCATCCAGGTAAGCATAAAAGATGTGAAGTCTACATCATTTTTATGGCTGCATAGTATTCCATGATGTACATATACTATAATTTGTTAATCCATTCATGGGGCGATGGGCACTTGGGCTGTTTCCATGTCTTGGCAATTATCAATTGGGTTGAAAATATACTAATATATTAATGACAAAGCAGTTGATTACTCTTGCAAGTACTGAATCTCACAAAGAAGGGCTCAAATGATTAAAAAGGAATTAACTGATTCTTCTGTAATCTTCAGCAGAGAGGGCTTCTTGGTGAGGCAATGTGTTGGCTGAGTTCTAAGGAGAAAAACCAGATTGAGGCCTGGTCAGGAAAGGTCACTGACCATATTAGAGGACAGAACACACACACTGTCTTCAGTGGTGAGAGAACCCTGAGCAAGAATATGAAGGGAGGCCTTACAACTTACCCAAACAGGAATGCTTCTGAGAATGGAAGTAACTCCAATAGTAGCTACGTCAGGACAGCAGGAGTACACTCTGCCATCCTGGATAAACTGGGGCATTTTGGTCATCCATCATCCTAGTAACGTGAACTTAAAGGGATCTGTTCAACATTTATGCAAATCAAGGAAATTGTGACATATGTGAAATCTCTCTTTACTTATGCAATTTATTCTGTTTGACCTGATTTCCTTATTTCTTGACAATATATAATTTTTTCCAATAAGATACAAAATGCTTCCAGATTTCATCCTTGTAGATTCAGACTGAATTTGTATGAAGCAGTAAAAGCTAAAAAAAAATTAAATTTCTTATGAAGATTTGCACTCTCATGAGGTCCAAGTCTTGAGTAAAGCAAAGCTAGTCTGAGAGTAGAATACAGAGAATTGGTGAGTGGGGTCATTTTAAAAAAATTACACAAGTAATGTCTACTTATGAAAAATTAAAACAAAAAACAGGTAAATTTATAAGTAAAATCTGCTTTACTCCCTGTTATTTCCATTTCCCAGGGATAATACTTACTTCTGTATTCTTCAAGGTAGCTTTTATTTATGCATTATTTTATATAAGTAAAATATCGTATTATATTATTTTTTTAAACTGATAAAATTGTGCTATGCAAATGTTCATAACTTCCTTATTTTACTTAAAGATACACTTGAACATCATTTCAGATGATTGTATATTTTGAATTTCTCTTTAGACCAAGGAAACATTTTTTTTAGGGAACTAACAGTTCTAGAATAAGTAGAAAAAATGAAATGACACATTCTAACATTTCTATGAACATGAATGAAAATGAAAAATAGATATACTGATATTGATAAAATGATAGGATAATTTAGAATGTTCCATTAAGATTTCCTTGGGATAAATAAATGTTTATTTGGTGGAGTTGACATATTAATCCCTCCAGGAAATTTAGGGCTCTGAATAGCCTCTGCTCCAAACATCACAGAGTTCCTGCATCACTGTTGTACTTTCACTGACACAGCTATGCTTCTTGTGCTGGGCAAGTTACACTAAATATCACATTTGTACTTTACATCAGATAGTTACTATGATCCCTCTTGTTGGGATTGATGGTTTAGGGTTAGAGAGGGAAGAGGAAGTTGAGTTTTAATAGGCAGAGCCATTTCCATTAATAACCTCAGGAAATTTAAAATTCTAAAAATCATTAAGTAATTCTTCCTTGAACATCTAAGTTCTTAGATCCTTATAGTTCCTTTCATCTACATGCCTCCATTTCTAAACGCCAGATTCTAGACTAAGCAGTGTGTATTTATACCTCACATTATTTTATACTAGTCTTCTCTTCTCTGCTTTTTTGATTTCCACGGTCTCAGTTATGCAGAGTCAGCTGTAGTCTGAAAATATTGAATGGAAAATTTCAGAAACAGACAATTAATAAATTTTAAATTTGTGCCATTTTGAGTAGCATGATCAAGTTTTATGCTGTACAGCTTAGTTGTGACAGGGACGTGAATCATCTTTTTGTCCAGCATGTTCATGCTGTGTCCACTATCTGCCCATTAGTTATCAGAGGGACAGATTAGAAGAAGGGGGAAAATAGTTTAAATAGTATAGTATAAAAAAAATTTTGAAAGAGAGAAATACCACAGTCATATAATTTTTGTTATTGTATATTATTATAATTGTTCTATTTTGTTATTATTGTTAATCTCTTACTAATTTATAAATTAAACTCTATGATAGGAATGTACACATAGGAAAAACCACAGTATACACAGTTTGGTACTATCTGCAGTTTCAAACATTCACTGGGGGGTTTGGAATACATCCCCTGCAGATAAGAGGCGTTAACTACAACTATTCATCTTACAATGAGGAGCCTGAAGATCAGAGGATAACAAACATTCCAGTGTCATATGTAATGTACCTATATGGGAAGGAAAGGGTATGAAGGAGCCCAGACCTGTCAACTTCACATATCATGTTATTAAATAATCTTACACAAGTTCTATTCTAGAACTAAAAGGATATGTCTCCTTAAATTACATCTGTCAACTTACTAGTTACTGTCTATGTTGTTTTTCAGGGAGAATGAGTAATGGGAGGTGGGGCTTAAGCAATTTCAACCGAGTCCCCCAACCAGGAGATTGCATTGACATGGAGGAGAAATTAGAATGAATTCAAATAGCAAGAACTGTATCTACATCTACCTAATAGCAGACATCCAGGTAGAAGGGATGAGAAAAATGCACTTATCAAACAATAACATATCAAAGGATAAATTTTGTGAATGTGGAAACTGAAAATATGCCTTAACATTCTTAAAGTTTGATGCTATACAAAATATGTAAACAAAATTTTATGCTGTACAAATACATAAACACATTTATCTGTACTTGGACAGATAAATATTTTTGTTTTCGTTAATATATTTTTCACATTATTAATAGGATCAGTCTATAAATTTAAGAAAATTTCTAGCAAAATAATTATAAACAACATAGTCAATAAATATGTGTTTATTAACTTAATGACTTTTTATATTTCAGAGAAACAAGAGTCAAATCACTTAACATGAATTGGGTAAATGAGAGTGTCCCACGGGAGTTCATTCTGTTAGGTTTCTCAGATCGACCATGGCTAGAGCTTCCACTCTTTGTGATGTTCCTGTTTTCCTATATTCTAACCATCTTTGGCAATCTGGCAATAATTGTTGTGTCACATCTGGATCCTAAACTCCATACCCCCATGTATTTTTTCCTCACCAATCTCTCACTCCTGGACCTCTGCTATACTACAAGTACAGTTCCACAAATGCTAGTGAACATATGCAGCGTCAGAAAGGTAATTAGTTATGGTGGCTGTGTGGCACAACTTTTCATTTTCCTGGCCTTGGGTTCTACTGAATGTCTTCTCCTGGCCGTCATGTCCTTTGATAGGTTTGTAGCAATTTGTCGACCTCTCCATTACTCAGTTATCATGCACCAAAGGCTCTGTCTCCAGTTAGCAGCTGCATCCTGGATTAGTGGCTTCAGCAACTCAGTATTGCAGTCCACCTGGACTCTTCAGATGCCATTGTGTGGTCACAAAGAAGTGGATCACTTCTTCTGTGAAGTCCCTGCACTGCTCAAGTTGTCCTGTGTTGACACAACAGCAAATGAGGCTGAATTGTTCTTCATTAGTGTGCTATTCCTTCTAATACCTGTGACACTCATCCTAATATCATATGCTTTTATTGTCCAAGCAGTGTTGAGAATACAATCTGCTGAAGGTCGGAGAAAGGCATTTGGGACATGTGGCTCCCACCTAATTGTGGTGTCACTTTTTTATGGCACTGCTATCTACATGTATCTGCAACCACCATCCCCTGCCTCCAAAGACCGGGGAAAGATGGTATCTCTTTTCTATGGGATTATTACACCCATGTTGAATCCCCTTATCTACACACTTAGAAACAAAGATGTAAAGGGAGCTTTTAAGAGGTTGATTGCAAGGATCTTAATTAAAAAATAAGGAATTCTCAAACAATAGGCCTTGTTAAAGACTTGAATTTAACACAGCTTATAATTTAATTCTATCCAGGTTGCTTTATTCTCAGTACTCTTAGAAACAACTATAATATGATGATCTTCTTCAAATAAAATACCATTGACAGAGAACTACATCTACTTTCTGCCACTTTAATGTATCTATTCCACAAATCCTGAGAAACGGCATTTATTGATCCTTCCAAATAGTGTATAACTTTAAAATCTTTAAGGTCTCAAGCTTTATACCACTGGTTCAAATACTTAAGGAAGAGTCTTCCATTCGTCTGAGACTAGAATAAAAGCTTAGAACTCCTTTCCCCAGAAACAACAGTTTTATACATGCGCAATACACTCATACTCACACACAAACATACATGCCACAAATTTTTCTTAGACAATTATAGGAGATACAAAAGAAAACTCAAGCCATCTAGTCTCCTCTTCTTAATTATAGATATAAGGTTAACAGACCTACTTTAAATCTTAACACTATTCTCACATCAACACAATACTTCAACCTGCAAAGATTTTTCTTCCACAGTTTTACTTAGATCTTCATTCTCTTATTCTGTACTTTCCATTCCTCCTGAATTGAAGTGTTCTACTCAATTCCATCTACCAAATAAAATTGGTAGCTACATTTTAGACCTAAATCAAATAACTATTTTTGACTTTTTAAATGATTTCTCTAATTGATATATTATCTCTTTCCTTTTAACCCCTAAAGCACTTGTAGTTTAAATCATAAAAAAGTCCATTATGTGCGGCTTGGTGCCTGTGGCTGAATCGGCTAAGGATCCAGCCATGTACACCTAAGATGGCGGGTTCAAATCCCCAGCCCAGGCCCGCCAAACAACAATGATGGCTGCAGCCGGGCGTTGTGGCGGGCGCCTGTGGTCCCAGCTACTTGGGAGGCGGAGGCAGGAAACTCGCTTGAGCCCCGGATTTGGAGGTTGCTATGAGCTGTGATGCCATGGCACTCTACCCAGGGGGATAGCTTGAGGCTCCGTCTCAAAAAAAAAAAAAAAAAAAGTACATTATGTGATGATATCCACCACTTGTTTCACTCACTTTTCTTGTGAAGGAACAAAAGCTTATTAACTCCATGTCAGTTCCCTTGAGGTAGCATAGATTACAATGTATACCTCTTCAGGGCCAGGGAGGTAGCTCACACCAAACACTCTGGGAGGCTGAGGCTGGAGGATTACTTGAGGTCAGTAGTTCAAGACCAGCATGAACAAAGTGAGACCTATGTCTCTACTAAAAATAGAAAAATTAGCCTGATGTAGTGGCTAGTGCCTGTAGCCCCAGCTATTTGAGGAAGGAGGTAGTGGTGGAGGCTGGGCAAAAGGATTGCTTAAGCCCAAGGATTTGAGGTTGCTGAGTTAGGCTCAGGCTCAGTGTCAAGAAAAACAGGTTTTTCAGGTTTCTTGAACCCTGTGTCAAGAAAAACAAACAAACAAACAAACAAACAAACAAAACACTAGTGTTGTAAACAGAGTTCACCTGCTTTGAAATAGTCTAGTTCCTAGAGTTCTTAAATCCATCTGAATCAAATGCATTGAATTCTTATTAATATAGTTAAATTCAAGATTTGGCACAGCAAATACTAGCCCTTATAGAACTTTCTTGAGTAATTTTCAGTATACATTTATTTTTCTTGAGGCCTGCCAAGTGCCCAACCCTATTCAAAAAAGTGCTTTGATTAATTCAAAAATAACAGAATAAAAAATGGAAAAAAGCAGACGAGGAATTTGAAACCTAGAGGAATTAATTGATTTTCTTTACATGTCTAACAGTACAAACATACAATTAAAGCTTATATCAAGGATTCTGACTTCTAGCCCAGTACTCTGACCTTTGTTAATTTTTTTGTTTGTTTGTTTGTTTATTTTGAGATAGAATCTCACTCTGTTGCCCTGGGTGGAGTGCCATCATCATAGTTCATAACAACCTCAAACTCTATATTTACTTCTAATTTAAGGGAATTTCTTGGAATTATCTGAGATACCATGTCAATGATATCAAGAGACTTGAACAGAAACTTCTCTGATGAAGACAGGCGCATGGCCTATAAACCTATGAAAAAGTTCTCATCATCCTCACTCATCAGAGAAATGTAAATCAAAACCACTTTGAGATATTATCTAACTCCAGTAAGATTTGCTCACATCACAAAATCCCAAAACTACAGATGTTGGCGTGGATGCAGAGAGAAGGGAATGCTTCTACACTGCTGGTGGAAATGCAAGCTAATACAGCCTTTTTGGAAAAAAGTTTGGAGAATACTCTAGGAACTAAAAGTAGACCTACTGTTTGATCCTGCAATTCCTCTACTAGGTATATACCCAAATGATCAAAAATTATTTTACAACAAAGACATTTGCACTAGAATGTTTATTGTAACCCAGTTCATAATAGGCAAGACATGGAAACAGCCCAAGTGGCCACTGACCCATGAATGGATTAACAAATTGTGGTATATGTACACCAAGGAATACTATGCAGCCATGAAAAGAGACAGAGACGTCACATCTTTTATGTTTACCTGGATGGAGCTAGAGCATATTCTTAGTAAAGTATCCCAAAAATGGAAAAAAAAAATATCCAATGAACTAGATACTACTATGAAATCAATATATAACCACCTACACAATAATATGAATGGCAAAACATAACTATAGTCCATAAAGTAGAAGGGAGGAAGAGAGAGAGGGATAGGGAGAGGGGATATGAGAGAAGGGAGGGTATTCAGGGGACCTCACCTAATGTGCATGATGCAATGGTACATTTCAAAACTATTAAGAAATGAGTATAATTGTGATGGATGTAGTACTTGGTTCAATGTAAACATTTCACATTGTATATTGAAGCAGTACCCCGAACCCCCACAAATGCATCAATGTACAAAGCTATGATTTAATAAAAAATAATTAATTATAAACAAAAAAGGAAAATATTTTAAATTGTATATAAAACCAGCACATTATACCCCATGATTGCATTAATGTACACAGCTATGATTTAATAAAAAAAAACTTATATTAAATAAATTTGTATGCTATTCTCTTCTTGTCTGTTGTTACTGGGACCCAACCATGAACCTTGTGATGAGTGAAGAAAAGATATTGTTTTATGGATAAATACTCACTGAACATATACTAGGTGTCAGCATAGTTTCAGAAGCTACAGACACAGCAGTAAACAAAACTGACAAAAAAATCCCTTTCTTTTTGGAGCATCTAATCTGGTGAGTAGATAGAAAATAAAGTAAAATTTATGATACGTCAGAAGGAACTAACTACTATGACAAGAAGCTTAAAGCAAAAAAGAGGAGTGGGGTGTATACATTTCTCTGTTTGAAGGAGGATGTTACTTTATCAAATAGAGTGATCAAAGCTCAGTGATAAAATGCCATGTGATTCATAGATGAAGGAAACGTAAGGAGGAATGACATTGCAGGAGGGAAAAGACCAGGGGAAATTTCTGGGGGTAAAGCTTTATAGGAATAGTGAAGAGACACTGCAAAAGCCTATATTGGGCCTGTGCTTGGAGGGTTTTTCATGATTGGATCACAGTGAACAAGGCCTGGAGTGGAAGGAGATGGAGGGTGTGTGGAAGGAGGTAGGTATGCAGATCTCATGGGACCTTGTGGATAATTTTAAGGGCAGCAGCTTGGTCTGTAGCTAGTTACACATTATCCACTCCTCCATCTAAGCTAAGCTCCCAAGTAGGATCTTGTAAGAAAGGCTGCAGTTCCGGAAAAAGGTAGAGGTGGCAATGAATGATTGAACAGCATGGAGAAGATGGTACTGATGAAAACCACCTGCCAGTTTAAAAAAGGGATAAAAGAGACCTCAGAATTACTGGAGTAGGGACTTTCATGCTAGGCCCCAAATCTTCAATTAAATGCATGCAGAGGCTTTCAACATGTGGGTTTAGATGTTTCACCACTGTTATAATCAGCCTGGGTTGTATAACGAACACCAAAGACTGGGTGGTTTAAACAACTGACATTTGTTTTTCACAGTTCTAAAAGCTGGAAAGTCCAAAAGCAAGGTGCCAGCATAGTGAGCCTCTAACGAGGGCTTTCTTCCTAATTTAGAGAAAGCCACCATCATGCTGCATCCTCACATAGCAGAAAGTGAATCACAGGGCTCCAGCCTCATAACCCTATTACCTCCCAGAGGTCCTGCTTCTGTGTCATCTGATTTTGAGTCTACAAGAGTTATTTTACAACTTTGTAAAATACAGGTAATGGTGGCCATACAAAATCTGTGTCTATATACACGCAAATTTATTCTGTGTCATAGTAGGCACAGAATGGATGGACATTTTCCCTAAATATGTTTTGGGAATATTTCCCCCAAACAGTTTTGGCCTCATTTACATGTTTATTTCAATATTCCTCATCTATAAATAACGTCTATACTCTGGATTTTTTTTTTAAAGGTAGCAACGCTAGCAATTACCTCATTAATGAGTTATACAAAATCTTTAACACAGGTCCGTTTCTAAGTTTATAGACGAGAGTCGTAATGACACCTTTTTATTTTATTTTATTTTTTATTAATGGGTTCAGAATTATTAACCCATTAATTCTTGAGGGTACAAAGAATTAGGTCACCCTGTTTGCATTTGATAGGTCAAGTCCCTCTTATAGTTGTGTCCCTCCCCCAACAGATGTGCCATACACCTTAACCCTTGGTCCTCCTCCCCTCTTTCTTCTCTTACCCAGCTCCCTTGCCCCCACTCCCAATTGGTTTGAGGTTTTCTCTTTTGTGGGTATGTATTAGATCGCCCATTGGCTTCATATTAGAATTGAGTACATTGGATTCTTGCCTTTCCATTCTTGAGATGTTTTACTAAGAAGAATGTGTTCCAACTCTATGGAGAATAATGTAAAAGATGTAAAGTCTCCATCTTTTTTTTAAAGGCTGAATAGTATTCCATGGTATACATATACCACAGCTTGTTAATCCATTCCTGGATTGGTAGGCATTTAGGTTGTTGCCACATTTTGGCGATTGTAAATTGAGCTTCTATAAACAGCCTAGAATTGCACCTTTTTTGCGGGGGCGGGGAGGAATTATCCAACAATGAGAACTTGGCGCTCAATTTGCCTGGAAGGATATTCTAGAGCCACCTCCATAAGCATTAGAACCAAAAATTAAGGCAAACCTACACAATTTTTAAATCCTGCACTGTGTCGTTTTTCTGTGGGGAGACCAGGTAAGAGGGCAACACAAGATCCTGGTTTGCCTTCCCCTCACCCTCTGGCTTCTTCCGTCCTCCTCTTTTTGTTCCCCCGCCTCTTTCTTCCTCTCCTCGGGCTCTCTGACTGCTGGATCCTCTTTTCCCTTTTTTCTTTCTTTCTGCTCTGACCCCTTTTGTTTCGCCCTTTCCCTCCAGAACCCAATCGGACGCTGAGCCTTCCCAAGGTAACAAAATGTCCTCTGCCTCTAAACTAGGGGCGTAGGAATCTTCAGAGCGCTTCCTGACGGAACGTGTGGAGCCTCCGAGCGCTCTACAGTTGGACACCCAGGGCCCCGCAGCAGCGGCAGATAAAGCGGCAAAGGTGTCCGCAACCCCAGTGGCCGAGGTGCAAGCACCGCCAAGGCTGCCCAACTATACCCCAGAAACCAGTCTGGAACTGGGCGGTCCATTCGCTGGCTTCCAGCGTCACGCCGGACGCTCTAAAATTGTAGTAAAATGTTTATTTTCATTGAGAAGAACGTAGTCTTGGAAGTTGTAAGTGGACTTCGCCGTGGGGCATTGGTGGTTCAGTGGTAGAATTCTCGCCTGCCACGCGGGAGGCCCGGGTTCGATTCCCGGCCAATGCAAATATCCCTTTATCTTTTCATTAAATCTTTCAAAGATCTTAAAAGTACTATGTTTCAGTTTCAAAGTCAGATATTTTCTCCATCTAATATTTGGTTGGGTCTTACTTTTTGGTTACATTATAAATAATCGGGGCAGGCTGCTTTCCTGTTACAGAAGCATCGAGTTTGCTTTAAGAATATTTGAAATTTTTAAATTAACTTCGAATTAATCTTCTTGTTATAGGTATGAATAGGACGAATATATCTTGAAAAAAATAGGTTTATTTCACAAAACGGATGTGACGTTAGAAGAAAATACAAGAAAAGAACTACTTGAAAAGACTGTTTTCATGGAGCAGAGTGGCGCAGCGGAAGCGTGCTGGGCCCATAACCCAGAGGTCGATGGATCGAAACCATCCTCTGCTAGTTTTTTTTTTTTTTCTTTTTTTCCCTGAAGAGAGTGTGGGTAATGTTAGGGATATTTGGGGCTTAGTCTCAGCAACCTTTTCAGGCCTGCTGGTGCCAAGGAAAAGTGACGGCAAGCAGTTGTTCCTATTCCTCTGAGAGAAAAATAATGCATAAGCCAGAAAGCAGCTTCCAGCTAAGAAAGGTTAGTTACACTATCTCAGAGAGCAGATAATTAATAATATATCCATCAAATAAAATATCCCAGCCTTTGCTTACCACGATTTTGTAAACAAGAATGTTATTCTATATAGCTAGATAATTCCTGTTTTAACAGAGATTCAGCCAAAGGGACTTGGGATTTTAAACCACCATTCTTCCAACAATCTCTTCCTCCTGCTCTTTTTTTCTTATCACTTATTACTATGTAGCATATAGTGTATTTTATTCATTTAGTGTGTTTTCTCCCCTATGGAAGGTAAAATCACAAGGACAGGGATTTTTGTGTTTTGGTACTGTGGTTGTCATGGTACTTAGACCAAGGCCTGGCACAGACTGGCACATCCTAGGTACCAGTGATTTGGTGAATATTAGCCACAATTTCTAATTCAACAATCATCAGCACTTGACACTATTTTTCTACCTTCTTTCACCTTTTGAAAATTTCCTGAAGAGTACAAAAATGACCATACAGAACCAATTTATTATTTAACATTATAACATATGAGTATTTTACATTTTAAAAAATGCTCATAAAATGTAAGTATTCTCCAATTTCATCTGCAATCTTATTATCCGCTTTCTCAGAGCAACTCTAACATGAATTTGATTTTCATTTGTTTCATTTTATTTTCACTCTTGCCTACATATAGGCCCATGGCAATACAATTTCCATCTAAGATGGATTTCAAGACACTGTTCTCAGTAACAAGCTTTCTACTCTCACAGATCACAAATGGCACATGTGATTTTTGTAAAAGAAAAACATTTCCAAGAAAAATGAAACATTACTCTCTATTTTCTCTTGGGCTTAAGAAAAGAATTTCAGTATGTTCTTGGATATTTTGACCATAGACAGAACTTTGTTTCAAATTGATAAGTTCTCTCAACCTTCCACAAGGCACTCTCTATTTATAAAGTTTCCTATTGACAAGCATAAAAATAAAAAGGCAACAGCTATATAAATTAAGATACGTAGTCAGTTTGAAAAGAAATAGACTATAGGACCTCAAAGCACACTTGCCTTGTGTTGTGAGAACTTGTCTAAATCAAAATGGAGTTGCTGATGTTAAGAAAATGCTGCCAAATAAGGACATAACGAGAGTTTTTTTTAAAAAAATGTTTGTATGCCTGATAACAAAAACTATCACAAAAGACTATAAAAACTACCACCTTATATAAAAATACTTTTGTGAGGGTATCTGTCCAGCAACTATTTAACTTCAAACAGGCATTATCTTAGTTTCTACCTCCCTGAATTCATATAGTATACTATGGTGTGGGTGATTCCCATTACAATACTCTATTCCCAAATAAATATCATTTCTTTTAAAAGTCTCTCCCTATTTGTTATTTAGGTCGACAGTACAGTACTGCTTTTTCTAAGATTGAAACACATCTTGTCATATGTTATGTTTGTTAGTGATAGCTTCATGTAACCTATATGAAAGAGACTTATTTTTAGAAATATACTATTTGTGTTAGGAAAAGACTTTGGAGATCACTTTTAGTTAAAAAAAAAAAAAAGTCCAGGAAGAGGAACAACTTGGTAAATTATACTGGACTTAGTGGCAATGGCAGCCAGGGTAGATGATGGATAGAAGGAACTCAAGTCATCTTATTCCTCAAATTATTAGTTTTTAGTTGTCCATTTAATAGATTTAGATGCCAACTACTGAGATTTTCAAACATTAGAATTTCCCAGAGAGACCCCCAAACTCCTTGTGTGGGGCACTACTCTTCCACTGCAGAACTGAGTGTCTATCTGGTGAAGTTTGGAAGAGGAAGATGCTAGCTTATAGCCTCACTTTTCTTTCTATGCTCAAAAAAAAAGGATGAGCTTTCAAAAGAACATGTAGGAGACCAATTGGATAAGGTGTTAATTTCTAGTCTTTTCTGGTTTGACTTCTGTTGCCTGTTAATTCTTCCCTGATAGATAAAAATACATAGAGGGTGTTCATAATAATTGACTTCTTTTGGGAGAAATTGCATTTAGTCAGATAAGAGAAGGATAGGAAAAGTCCCTTTGTGCATTTGCTATTTCCCAAACGCTTTTTAGCTTCAAGTAATCAGCATAACAATGTGGGAGTCAGATTTGTAGTATAATTTAGACCAGGCATTTCTGGAGGGCTTGTTGACAAGAGTCCAAGTTCTTCAAACCCCTCAAAGCTAGCAGTAGCCTAGTGGTTTACACCTAGGCATGTCTGGCAGCTGGCAGACTCAGGGCTAGGATTCTGGGGGTCCTGTTGACCACAATACAAGATCCTGTGTCCCCCTTTTTTTCTGGCCTTAGATGGCCCTATTGTTACATGGTGGCTGAGAACAGGATGCCTAGCAACTAGAGATTACCATCACCTGAGTCCTGCCTGGGCATAGATAGAAATTATTGAAGTGAGTTAGGCAATTTTATCCCCAGTTTGTAAAGTTTAAGTTGTAATCACATGGTGTGCTGCATGATTTTCCTTTCCTTTGTTTCCCTTCTTCTGATTGTTAATGATTACTTGAGGCATCTTGCTTTGAATAACTCAAATTAAGTTTTTGCATTATGCTGTCAATGTGATTTATGATTTTTGATTGATTCAAGAGACCTATGGGAGGATGGCCTGGTGCTACACTTGAGATACTGCTGGCTTAGTGTATGCCTCTCATTAGTTCCCAGGAGTTATTTCACCTGAGATAACTGAATCTGCATTTTTTCTCACATCAACTGCTCTTAGTGCAGATCCTAGCAAAGGTTGTGGGGACCCAGGCCCCCACATAACATGACATATTTGGGGCTAGCTATTTCCTGGATTCCTTCAGTATACATTGTAGGAGCAAGGGAAAAATTTCCCCTTTATCCTCTGAAGGTTCGCTGAAAATTACTGACAAAAATGCAGATTAATTGGAGAAAAAGTATACAAATTTATTTGATCATAGTTTTACATGGCATGGGCACCTTCAAAATGAAAACCACAGGGGACGTGTCCATTTTAAAGCTTAGGCTCAACAAAGCATGGACAGCCCTGTAGAAATATGACTGGACAAAAAAGGATATGATCTCATGCTCATAGATTGAATGGCCTGTCTGTTTAGATTCTTCTTGGCCTCTCTTATATATACATTCCTTTTTTCTGGGAATAGGGCAGTACCCTCTCTGAACTGGGGGGTCTTATAACCTATAGTCAAACAAGGTAGGTTAAATAATTTTTTTATGCCCAGTTTTTACACAAAAGGATGTGGAGGAGAGAAGTTAGAGTAATATTTTTAGGTTTTATGGCTGGCTTAGGAGAAAAGGGATCCTAGTTTCTATGATACATCTTGGGGAAGAAGGATTCTAGTTTCTATGCCTAACCTTGATATAGGAGGGCAGAATGTCAGAGAAAAACTTTTGTTTTTGAGGCCTTCATTTCAGGTTATCATTTTCTGAGTCCTAACGACATATATCAAAACATCACATTGTACCACATAAATGTATATAATTATGATTTTCAATTAAAAATAATATTAATAAAAATTAAGACAAATATAACATACATAGAATGTAACATACACAGAAAAGAATGGGTTAAATTATTCAGATAACTACTTACTCTATAACAAACAACTCCAAACCACTTCACCACTTTTATCTCATTACTATTGGTGAGCTCAGAATTTAAAATTTTTCTTTTAATTCATTTCTTTATCCATTCACTTAACTGCCAGAAAATATCTCCTGAATGCCTACTGTGTGTGAGACCTAGTGCTCTCCCCAGAGGGGCCAAGAAAGAAATGGATTCTTTCCAGTTGAGGACTTAAAAAGCTGGGAAGGTTTGAGCATTTAATCTGGCTTTGGTAGCAGAGGGAGTAGCTTGGAGAACAGCTTTTCACGGGCTCAGGAATCTTTTTTTTTTGAGAAAGAGCCTCAAGCTGTCCCCCTGGGTAGAGTGCCATGGCATAGCTCACAGCAACCTCCAACTCCTGGGCTCAAGCAAGTCTCCTGCCCCTGCCTCTGCCTCCGCCTCCCAAGTTGCTGGGACCACAGGCGCCCACCACAACGCCTGGCTATTTTTTTTTTTTTCGGTTGCAGCCATCATCGTTGTTTGGTGGGCCCAGGCTGGATTCAAACCCGCCACCTTAGGTGTATGTGGCTGGCGCCTTAGCCACAGGCACGTAACTGGGCTCAGGAATCTTTGATAATGTTCAGCTGTGAGATGAAGGGCTTGATAAAGTCAGCAGATCCTTTTTGGTTTAGTCTATATCATGTCATTTTTTTTATTAGTTGGCAATATTGAAAATTTAGAATATTTCATATTAAAATGCATATCCTCTTGAAAAATTGGAAAGTTCACTATCCTTGTGCCTGAATCACTATAAGGGAGAAATCAATGAAACTGCATTGTATAGGTTTGTGCTCTTTAGTTTTCCGTAGTTCCCACTGGACACATTAGTTTCCACAGTGGGTGGCATTTATGAATGTTAGCAATATGGTTGTTCCTACAGTAGAATTTTAAAAAGGGTTAAATATGTCATGGTCCATATCTCTCTCAAAACTGAAAATATGGACTGATATGGTGGCTCACGCCTGTATTCCAACCCTACCTAACCACTGACTGTCAGCATAAGGTTGGGAACTACAGGTATTTCAATTGTGGTTGGAAAATACGTCTTGAACTTGTGCTTCTGCTTTTTTGCCACAAGATGGCAGAAGAGAACAACACGTCTTAGCTTACCTACTCCGGATAATTTTTCCTCAGATCTCTCAAGGATTGGGGGTGAAGTGAGGAATCAGACTCGCTAAAAGAGCAAACAGGGGCCGGTCGGGGTGGCTCACGCCTGTAATCCCAGGACTCTGAGAGGATCGCCTAAGCTCGAGACCAGCCTGAGCCAGAGCGAGACCTCGTGTCTAAAAATAGCCGGGAGTTATGGTGGGCGCCTGTAGTCCCATCTACTCCGGAGGCAAGAGAATGGCTTGAACCCAAGAGTTTGAGGTTGGTGTGAGCTGTGACGCCACGGCACTTTACCTAGGGCGACAAAATGAGGGACAATTAGGGACCGCTCTTCACCAAGTAGTACCAGGTCTGGGGGAGAAAAATCTCTTCTTAGGAAAGTGAACGGCAAACATACTGACCTTTAGAATAACTTCGGGTCTATTGGTGGTCTATCAGACAAGACTGTTCGTCCGAGATAGAGTCTTAACCCACAGTTAAGGGAAATGACAACAGGGAGAGACAGAAAAAAGGGTGATTTTTAAGTCTCGAGTGGGGATATGGTGGAGGGCTTGTCATTTTGTTGCTAATAGAAGAAAAAAAGTTTACAATAGCACTATTTTATTGGAGAGAGAATGACGTAGTGGAAGAGGATGCCAATGCTATAAAATGCAAGGAAGCTTTTTGAGAAGGGAAATTGAAGGACTTTCTATCATGCCTCCAAAATTTCCCCTTCTATTCATCTCACGTTCTTGGGACACCTCATACCTCTGTAGCCTTTTCTGGGGTCTGCTTCTTTTTAAATGTTGTATTGTCCAATTTGTTTCAGGATTCCTAATCATGAACTCTCAAATCCCAGGCTGAAAGCTGCATCCCTGCCACAGTGAATCTTGATACATCCTTCCTCCTTAACACCGCCTGATTATACATTACAAGAAAGCAACTTTTCTAAGGTGCTAGGTTACTTGTTCAACATTTTATCCTTCAGGAGCGTCTTTGACTTTTAAGGTTCCCTTTGCGCTTTGACACCAGTCATTACAACTCACCCTAAGGTCAGTGGGTGAGTTGGCAGGGCTCTAATCTCAGTCTATGTTCTCTAAGGTTATAGGAAACGGGCGCTGAATAGTTAATTTCGCCCAGGATCTAACGGCAGAAAACGAACTGTGAGTTTACATTTTCTGCTTCTTAGCTGCAGAGGCATTACTGCAAGTAAGGGAAAATCCGTAATTCTAATTTACAGAGAAACTCTTCCAAAAACACAATCCGGGTGAGACTATCTGGTAAATTGTAGCCTTTGGCAGGCTTTTCAAATAGATCAACGGCCAATCAGAGACTTAGGGCCGTTATTAGCATCAACGGAAGCGCAACCAAAAGAACTTTGACAGCGGTAGCCGCGAGCAAAACTACACGCCTCTTTCTAAAGGGCATCAACTAATTAAAACTAACAAGTGCCTGACCGCGCATCCAAATGCCTACGAAACAATGTGTATCAAAGATTATTTTTTTTTATTCCTGTTAAGCTCACCTCTCCCCAAAAACCTTAACCCTCCCCAAAGGAACTAAGCCACAGGCAAAATGCATCAGCTATTTGTCTGAAACTGTAGGGGGCTCTGAAAAGAGCCTTTGGATTGAGACTGTAGGCAAGCTCACTTGGAGCTGGTGTTGTTAGATACCGGATTTCCAGGATCTTGGTCTCACTGAGTTGATGGATCTTAGAATAAACAGTGAGGTTTGTATGTATAGCTCAAAGAACTAAACCTCCTTCCAGGGCAGGATGCAAGTGTTACAACTCTTACAGTTAAGCCTCTTTGTAGGGCAGGATCAGCAAAAGTGCCACAGCTCTTGCAACAGATCAAGTCTCTATGCAGGGCAGGATGCAAGTGTTACAATACATCTCTCACGAAAACAACTCTTGTAAAGAGCCACACCTCTTTGTAGAGCAGGATCAGCAATAGAAGTGCTACAGCTCTTATAAAAGACCCTCTTTGTAGGGCAGGATCAGCAGCTTTTACAACAAAGCCTCTATGCAGGGCAGGATGCAAGTGTTACAACTCTCACCACAACTCTTGTAAAGAGCCAAGCCTCTTTGTAGAGCAGGATCAGCAATAGGAGTGCTTACAGCTCTTATAAAAGACCCTCTTTGTAGGGCAGAATCAGAAGTATCACAGCTTTTACAACAGACAAAGCCTCTATGCAGGGCAGGATACAAGTGTTAGAACTCTCACGAAAACTCTTGTAAAGAGCCAAGCCTCTTTGTAAAGCAGGACCAATAACAGAAGTGCTACAATTCTTACAAAGGAACAAGCCTCTTGACAGAGGAAGGTCAACAATAAAAGTGACACATGTCTCGCTCCGTCTTCCTTAGAAGTGTGCAACAATCTGTGAAAGTCTTATTCTTCTGCTCTATCTTCCCAGACGATCTGTGATAATCTGCTCCCAGCTTCTCTGCTCAGGGGTCTTATATAGGGGTAATTGTCCAATGAGCTGAGAGCTTAGCTGTGATTGGTCTACAAAATAGACCAATCAGGAACAGGATTGAAAATGAACCAATCAGGGATAGGCTGGGGGGGAGTCACCAGTGTTTTCCCTTGATTGGCAGGTCCTCTAGCGCCCCTCTACTGGAGCCTCTAGGGGAGGAAAGCTCCCCCGCTTGCTCCAACCTGCCGGTTCCTTTGCCGGCTGCCGCCACCAAGACTAGGTGGCAGGTCCGCCCCCCAGGCCCTGCTCGGCTGAGCTGGCTAGAGCGCCACTTTTCCGGCATCAGTTGGTGACGGCCTTGGTTCCATCAGACACAGCATGCTTGACTAGCTCCCCAGGCAACAGCAAGCACACAGCGGTTTGGATCTCCCTGGAGGTGATGGTCCAACGCTTGTTGTAGTGCGCCAGACGGGAAGCCTCACCCGCAATGCACTCGAAGATGTCCTTCACGAATTAGTTCATGATTCCCATGGCCTTGGACGAGATGCCGGTTTCGGGATGGACCTGCTTTAGCACCTTGTACACGTAGATGGAGTGAGTAGTTCTCCTTGCAGCTGCGCTTACGCTTCTTGCCATCTTTCTTTTGGGCCTTGGCCACTGCTTTCTTGGAGCCCTTCTTTGGGGCTGGAATGGATTTAGCTGGCTCCGGCAAGGCAAAAAGGAATAAAACTGAACAAAGAAAGGAAAGAGTGAGGGGTTTGTCGCCTCCTCCTTTTATGTATAACAACTCATGCAAATGAGAGTAAAGCCCTCTGTCTGATTGGAGTTTACTGGTGACGACATCTATGTCCCTACCTCCAATCAAAACACTTACTTTAAGAAACTTCATTTGCATTGTTTAAAACGGAATTGCAAGTTTAGCCAATGGTCCAACACCTTTTACGCGCCCAGCTACGGCTATAAAATGTGCAGATTTTTCTTACTTTTAGTAAGTCACGGGCAACTTTAAGGTAACTTGATAGTGTCTGGACGAGGTAAGCAGGGCAGCAAAGCTCGAGCCAAAGCCAAGACCCGCTCTTCCCAGGCCGGACTCCAGTTTCCTGTGGGCTGAGTGCATCGCCTGCTCCGCAAGGGAAATTATGCTGAGCGGGTCGGAGCTGGTGCTCCAGTGTACTTGGCGGCGGTTCTGGAGTACCTGACCCCAGAGATCCTGGAGCTGGCAGGCAATGCTGCTCTAGACAACAAGAAGACGCGCATCATCCCGCGCCACCTGCAGCTGGCCATCCGGAACGACGAGGAGCTGAATAAGCTGTTGGGTAAAGTCACCATTGCGCAGGGCGGAGTCCTTCCCAACATCCAGGCGGTGCTGCTGCCCAAGAAAACCGAGAGTCACCACAAGGCTAAGGGCAAATGAGTCCTGAATTCACACTAATTTAAACTTTGAGTTAAACCATAGGCTCTTTTCAGAGCCACCCACCATTTCTGTGGAAGAACTGAGCAGTGTTCTTAAACTCTGTCATAATTTGGCTAAATTGGAACACGTGAAATAACTAGTCTAACGTTTGGTTTGAGACTGAGGCCTGGTAAAGTCAAATTTGCATTTTCCTGAATTAATAAGCCAGCTTTCCTTTATCGTCACCTCCCACAAACACTGGGTCGTTAGACACTACTGGTGATTATTTCTGCAACTAAAATTAAGTGTTGAACTAATTTTTGCTTTGCTGGATCTTTATAGCAAAACCTGATGGTCCCTTAAGTAAAATCTCTGTCCTTACTCAAAAAGCTGTTTTTACAGCTACTTTTTCTCCTGGAAAAGACCTAACCATGAGATGTAAACTCAATCACTCCCCACACGCTGATTAAGTACGTGATTTACATATTAAATAGTACATTAACCCATTTGATTGCTTCAAAATCAGTTAATGAAGATGTCAGATACCAATTATTGGTATTACATAGTCATACATATATCAAACTCTTTTCTTTCTCACACCATGCTGGCCAAACCAAAATTCTGGTGGTGTTCCAGGGGCCGGTCTATAAACTGTTCTGTTCTGGGTAGTAATTAAAAAGAGATTTAATGAACCAGGTCTTTCCCAATAGTCACTAAAGAACTACCAATAACCATGTGAGTGAGCCAACCAGGAAAGGGAACTACTTTTGAGACAAAAATTATTTACTGTATTTTTTTTACATTATTTAAAATAGAAAAAAGGCTCCAATGAAAATGAATTTAAGAACAATTAAGGCTGCTGATTTCCTAAAATTCCATGTCAGATGCCCTTCTCTTTGGGGGAATCTTGAATCGAAAACAATAAAATTAGCAGCTTGGGGGAAAAACCGTTCAGAGGCGGTGGTTAGGAACCAAATAAAGATTGTATTAAAAACCAATCAGATTACTCCTACAGTGTTTCTGACCAATGAGGATCAGATCATAGGTATAAATTCTGGTCGTGCCACCACCTGCTCAGTTGCTTGTTTTCTGAGCTCTGCATTGATTGCCATGGCTCGCACTAAGCAGACAGCTCGCAAGTCTACCGGCGGTAAGGCTCCGCGAAAGCAGCTCGCCACTAAGGCGGCTCGGAAAAGCGCCCCGGCTACTGGTGGAGTGAAAAAACCCCATCGCTACCGGCCAGGCACAGTGGCGCTGCGCGAGATCCGTCGCTACCAGAAATCAACTGAGCTGCTTATCCGCAAACTGCCATTCCAGCGTCTGGTACGTGAGATCGCGCAGGATTTCAAAACCGACCTTCGCTTCCAGAGCTCAGCGGTGATGGCGCTGCAGGAAGCTTGTGAGGCCTACTTGGTGGGCCTGTTTGAGGACACCAACCTGTGCGCCATCCACGCCAAGAGAGTGACTATTATGCCCAAGGACATCCAGCTTGCACGCCGCATCCGTGGCGAGCGAGCATAAATTGTCCTGCAGCAGGGCTTGTTCGCTTTCTCCCTCCCAAAGGCTCTTTTCAGAGCCACTTCTGTTCTCACTGACAGCAGCTGTTACACAAGTAGGTTGAGTGTCTTTAAAATTGCCTTAAGGCCAACTTGAAACGGGAAGGAACTTAAGAGTAAACAAATTATGGCATTTTGTTTTCCAGGCCTATAAGATCACTAGGCTTAGGACCAAGTAAGTTACCTATCAAAGAAGCTAAATACACGGTGTCAGTAAATAGAATAAATGTAACTTAATTTGCTGTCAAATCATTTTGTCTTACTTTACACTTTATGCATTAAGCATTTTGTGCCAGGTAACATCACAATTGTTCTAATAATTGTGAGTAGGTATATTATCTTTCAGTATTTTAAAATGAATTTTTGTATGTGAACCTAACAAAATAGGGATGTTTTGGGTATAGATGGGGATATGTTGGTACCTTAATAACTAGAAAGTTCGGTTTTTCCAAAAGTACTCTTAACAATGCAGGACAAACCTGAGCCAGTAGAGTTGTTTATTCTTTCAAGGATCCCGAGATGGGAAAGGAGATATGGATGAGCTTTCAATGGCTATACAAAAATAGTAAAAAACAAACCCTCTTGGTGTGTGCCACACCCTTGGGGGGCCAAGACACGATTGCAAGAGGGACTTAACAAAAGCAATCAGTGAAACCTGGTTTCTTGTACCCTCAATGAATCCCCAACAATAAATTAAAAAAAAAAATCCATAAAAACAAAAATAAGAGAAGGCTTCATTTCCCTTCAGCAGAACTCTTCCAACTCTTTAGCAAGGAAAGCTACTAGGATTTCAGAGTCTTCTGAGAGCTGGTGTTTTAGGTGTACTATGTATTGGTAGGGATATTTCCTATTTGAAGCCTAACTTTGGGCATAGACGTGCTGGGTTTAAAAATGTCCAAAAACTCATGGATACTTTCCCCATCAAAATGAGTTTAATTCCTCTACTCTCGAGAGTAGGCAGGATTTACAGATGGCTTCTACAAAATAGAATAAAGCAAATGGCATAGTCAAAGCTACTTTGGTGACTAGGTCATAAAAGATATTGTGCTTCCTACTTATGATCTTGGGTCACGTGCTCTAGGGGAACCTCAGCTATGATGTTAGGCAGACATTCAATCAGCCCTGGGGAGAGGCCTGCTTTGTGAAAAATTGAGGCCTTTCTCAACAAGTCACCAAAGAACTACCAATAGTCATGAGTGAGCCATCTCTAGTCCCAGTGAAGTCTTAAGACTGCAGCCTCTGATGACAGTTGTGACACATGGGGTTCCTTTGCTTAGGGCTGGACCGGGACACCCCCCATCCCCCATTCTCTGTGCCTGGGTGAACTCAGAAACAGATCCCTTCTGTGTATCTGCAAAAGAGTGAGGGGGAAAAAAAACTCAGACCACCATCTCTAGGCACTTAAAGGTCAGCTTTTCCAGGCCACACCCTCTGGGCTCTAGCAGCATCAGGGACAAAGCAAGCCTGAAAGATTCTAGGTGGTGTCTTCTTGAGAAGGGAGCCAACAGCCTAATTCTTTGCCTAAGGCAACAACTGCAAAGATCACATTCCTGTGCTAAATTTAAGATCATTCTCTGCCTGCAGATGGATGGAATGTTTTGTGGAATGTTTCCCCCAAACCCCCTGCTGAAGGATAGGCTTTAAGCACCTTAGGTAGAGGATTCCAAGGGCTTTCCACTTGTATTTGACCTCTACCTTGCCAGGGGTTCTGTTCCCCCTCTTTTTTGTATCATGCCTACCAATCTTTGTCCCTGTCAATAAACTATCCTATCACTTATCACTGTGGCCTGTAGTTTCATACTTTAAACCCTGAGAGCCAGGGTTCAGCATAGAGAGAAATTCTGGCAACAGCTGGACTCTTGATTTCTAGAGGTAATGAGCCAGAACCATACAACTTAGCCACTCTTGATTCCTGACCCTTAGCAAATGTATGAAATAATACATTTGTTGTTTTAAGCTCCTCAATTCTTGGGTGATTTGTTATACAAGAAATTTTTTTTTTTTTTTTTTTAGAGAGAGTTTCACTTTGTTACCCTCAGTAGAGTACTGTGAAGTCACAGCTCACAGCAACCTCCAGCTCTTGGGCTTAGGTGATTCTCTTGTCTCAGCTTCCCGAGTAGCTGGGACTATAAGCACCTACCACAATGCCTGGCTATTTCTTAGTTGCAGTTTGGCTGGGGCCAGGGTTTTTGTTTTGTTTTTGCGGTTTTTGGCCGAGGCTGGGTTTGAACTCACCATCTCTGGCATATGGGGCTGGTGCCCTACTCCTTTAAGCCACAGGCGCCACCCCTGGAGCCAGATTTGAACCCACCACTCTTTGGTATATGGGGCTGGTGTCCTACTCACTGAGCCATAGGTGCTGCCCCATATGCCTGAAATGTTGTTTTAGGTCATAAGTTATGCTGGTTATTGTTTAAGATAGGGGTTAACATGGTCTTCACATTGAACTTAAATGTATAAAACTATAATGTTGGAAATGGAACAATAAATTACTGTTACAATCGGTAAAACAAGAAGAGATAGGAGTCATTCAGTAGTCTCCATTAGTCTAGATGAGCAGATCCCACCTCACAACTCTGCGCCTCACCTCACTAGGGATGTCTGGACTTCCAGAAACTTGCCTGTCATTGCCTGAAAATCTGCAGGATTTATTTTTGTTGCTATCCAGAGAGGCTGGAAACCAGCTTAGTGCTGCTAAGGATGAATCCTATAGGGCTACTTTATAGAGAGGCACCTGGTATGGTTGCTTCTGGCCATCAGTTTGGAAAGGGGAAAAAAATCTCACTTTTTCTTTTTTTCCAATTTAACTTAGCAATAAATAGACTCCAAGGAATCAGTTTTCATATGAACAGATTTATAGACCAGTATTCTATCTTTTAAAAATTTACCATTTCCCAGTAGAACACCTAACAATCAGCACTTCACTTTATAAACCTTTTTTACATTTATTATCAAACCTGATTTTATTTACTTTATTTCACAGAGATGGGTTTTACTCTGTCACCTGGGCTGGAGAGCAGTGGCATTAAAAGGACATATAGTGAGAATATGATGGAGTACTGTCAGGCTAGGGCAGACATGACATAGCTGGTCTGATTTGTTTAGGTCCTGTCTGACCTTCACTTCCTATCTCCCTGAGGAAAAATTCTTATTTTATAAATTTAGCTTCTACCCTGAAGATGCCTAACTTGAGTAGTTTAGGTGAATTGATTTAGGAGATTAACTTTTGAATTGAAATGTTATTTTAGGTCATAAGTTATGCTGATTATTGTTTAAGATAGGGGTTAACATAGTCTTCACATTGAACTTAAATGTATAAAACTATAATGTTGGTAATGGAAGATCAGAACAGTTTGGGAGAGGCTACTCTCACTGTTATCCAGAATCCTAGCCTTCTGACAAAGTTTGGTGAACCTATCCTCAACTCTGCATATCGGCTGACAGTGATGGCTGGCCAGACCCTCTCTGTCCAGTAACAACATGATCATAGCAGCCTTTGCAGCAGTGGTTCTCAACCTTCCTAATGCTGTGACCCTTTAATACAGTTCCTCATGTTGTGGTGACCCCCAACCATAAAATTATTTTTGTTGCTACTTCGTAACAAAATAATTTAATTTTGCTACTGTTATGAATTGTAATGTAAATATCTGATATGCAGGATGTATTTTGTTACAAAGGGGTCATGACCTCCTCGGTGAGAACCACTGCTCTGCAGCCTCCAAATCCTGGGTTTAAGGGATCTTCCTGCCTCAGTCTCCCAGGGAGCTGGGATTATAGGCATGAGACAACATGCCCAGCTCTCATGAAATTTGATTATTAAAAGAAAATTGTGAGATAGGTAGGAATCAGAAAATTTAATAAGGGCCTAGCTATTTCACAAACAGGAAATCTTAGGGCAAGTTTGGTGTGAACACATGCTGGCCTAGATTGGAACTGAATCCTTTTTGCTCTCTCAGTGGCCCTGTCTAGATCTTGGAAATTTTCTACCAATCAGAGGTCCCATCTCTAGTGGTCAGATATATTACACCTGTTATTTAAAGTGTTCCACATTAATATTTTGTGATTTTCTAGATCCAATATCAATTGATACTAATGTAGGGAAGGAAAAGTATCTTCTTTCTACTCATCTTAAGTTTGTTGGTGGGGGCCCCTGTTACAAAAGACAGATTAATGAGAAAAGTATGGAAATTTATTTCACATAAGTTTTATGTGACCCAGGAGCCTTTATAAGGAAATGAAGACCCACAGAGAGGTTAAACCTGAGTGTATTTATGCTTGATTTGATGAAGAGTAGAGTCTTAGGAAATGTGATAGGACAAAGCATAAGCCAGGTGGGGGAAACTTAGCATTCTTTTCATTCAGACTCTTCTCTGCATCTCCTGTGTTCCTGAGAGAGGATACTCGGAAAAAGTAAGAAGAGAACAGAGGTCTTCTCAAGATCCTAAGGATATACCAGCGAGGACTTCCCCTGTTGTGACTCAACTCTTAAGAATTTGTAGACTTTACTTCCTGGGATCTGGAAACTTCCTTTTGTAAAAGCCTGTGGTTCTATAAAAGCCAGAGCCTGCTTCTCCAGCTTGATTCAAACTGACCAATGAGAAAGGTACTGGTGAGTGGGAATTTTTTGACTGGAGATAAAAGTAAGACCAAGCCAGTCTGCAAGCACGACCATTGTAAATTTTTCCGTGCACTTGCTCCCTGGCTGAAATAAAGTTCTTCCTGTTTTAAATATGGTATTTGGTTGTTCATTCTCTCCATTGGGTCTTATCTTCCTACAACATGAGGATGCTCTTTTTCTTTGGGTATACTCATGGTACGTCTAACTTAAGGGTCTTATGACCTACTTCAGAAGAAGGTCAGAAAGTACTTTCTATTCATGCTATTTCTCAAATTCCTTCAGCTTAAAATATTCAACATGCCAAAACTTAATATTTTGGGGTGGCATGTCCCATAACTAACAATTAAATTACAGATTATTTCAAAGACCATTTTCCTTAAGAGTATTTTCCTATTAAATGGGTACTTTATTTTCCTCAAGAGATTGCTTTTATTGGGGCTCAGAAAACAGGACCCCTGTCACAGAGAGAATGGCCTGGAACAAAAGAATGGCAAAAACAATTTCTATCACCTAACTCTTGGGGAACTGAAACCTTCATGCTTGCCTCAGGCCAGTGGTCAGGAGGGGTAGGGAAGGCCTCTCATTCTTTGTGCCACAGGAGGTAGCTCAAAGGAATTATCTGGTGGAGGTAACAAGATCTGTTTAGGTTGGGCTCAGCACTTGTAGCTCAGTGGTTAGGGCCCAGCCATATGCACTGGTGCTGGTGGGTTCCAACCCATCCTAGGTCTGCAAAACAACAAAAATAACAAAAAAATAGCCAGGCATTATGGCAGACCTGTAGTCCCAGCTACCTGAGAGGTGGAGGCAAAAGAATTGCTTAAGCCCAAGAGTTTGAGGTTGCTGTGAGCTGTGACTCCATAGCACTCAACCAAGGGTGACATAGTGAGACTCTGTCTGGGGGGGAGGGGGGTATGGGGACATATATATCTATCTGTTTAGGTAAAGATGGAATTAATTCAGGTATAGGTCACAAGACTGTTTTGGCCCCAAATGGGATTATGGAATCAGAACCTTTCAAAGTCTGTGTTTCTTTCTGTTCAAAAGCAGGAATTTGGATTTTTGAGACCATTGTGTGCCATTTTCCTCCTTTGCTGATAAAGTAATAAACTTTTCTTATCTTCTCCTCAAACTGCTTTTCCCTCTTTTTCTGATGCAGCTTCAGGGAATTAAGTGCCAAACTTTTGGAAACACCCCCAAATAATAGTCTCAGTAAAAGCCTCAGAAGCACGTTTTCCTCTGACCTTGTCTTCTGTCTTTTAGTCCTCCTTTTCCCCAAAATTAGCCATAAAAACTAGAATCCCTCTTCAACTCAAATTATAGAAAACAACGTTTTTTCTCAAAAGCCAACCATAAAACCTAAAAATATTCTATGTAAAAACTGAACATAAATTATCTGACCTACCTTGTTTGACTGTAGGTCATAAGACCCCGCCATTGCAGAGAGGCCCCTGTTCCACTCTCAAAGAAATGAATGCTCAAGAGTCCAAAAAGAATCCCCTAGACAGGCCTTCCTGGCTTTACCCATTCAGTCTATTAACACTATTAACATTAGATCATACTGTTTTGTCCAAACATATTTCTACATGGCTGTGTATTATTTATTGAACTTAAGCATAAAAATGGACAATTTCTCCTATTATCTGTGGGCCTTCATTCTGTATATATTTATTAAATAAACTGTGAGAAAGTAATCCTCATAACTCCACTTTAGAGGATTTCAGCCATTTTAGAATATCAGGTCAGAAACTAGCAATCCCTTTCCCAGACTCCTATAGTGCCTCAAGGCCAGAGTTCCTAGAAACACCCTACCCATAATCCCAACCCTAAAGATACCATATAATCCTGACCCCCACACTAGAGAAGCACCTTGGGCAGTGCTCCAGGCTCACTGGTCCTTTCTAGCTATACCCGTAAGACTAATAAAAGCCTTTTGCAACTGTGTAGGAGCTGAGTTGACACCTGGTCAGTCTCCCTTTTTCTTTTCTCCTCTATTAAACGCTTTCTTTGTCCCGGGACTGGCCTCTTGTGAACCCTCACACCCCAATTCTATGCCAGAACTTTTCATAAAATTTATATTCCTTTTCTCCAGTTACTTTTCATCTCATCAATTTTTTTAGCCTCAGCCTTACTTTCAGAAGAGAAATAGGTAATTCTGTTGAGAGGCAAGACATGATTACTAGGAAGAATGAACGGTTCAAAAAGGACCATTTACAGATTAATTTGTAAATGGTTCTCTTTGGAAATTGAATAGGCCTGAGATAAGACATTGAATAAATGGATCTATTCCATCAAGGTTATATTTTACCTTTCTGTAGTAGAAAATGAGAAACATAAGATAATATTGAGGGAAGAAAAAAAATAATTGTTCATCTATGTGGATCTGTCAAGTATTTATGTAGATAAAAGTCTCTTTGAGCCTCTGTTGATCTCTAAGGGTCTTTAATTGAAAATACTTGTTATATCATAAAACTATACTTTTGGGTTAAGTTCCCGGAGTTCCTTCAACTCAAAGAGTTGTCTGTTGTTAGGTTTGGGTTCAGCAAAATATGGACAGCCATATTAGAAATATGATTGGACAAAAAGGGTGTGAGCTAAAGCTAATAGACTGAGTGGAGGAAATAGTAAATTCTGTCTGGATTTGTTTTGGCTTCTCTATGTAGCTTTCCTTCCTCCAGAGTGTCAAGCAGGGCCTTCTCTGGAATGGAAGTCTTTTTTTTTGAGACAGAGCCTCAAGCTATCCCCTTGGGTAGAGTGATGTGGTATCACAGCTCACAGCAACCTCCAACTCCTAGGCTCAAGCGAGTTCTCCTGCCTCTGCCTCCCAAGTAGCTGGGACCACAGGTGCCCACCACAACGCCTGTCTATTTTTTTTGGTTGCAGCCATCATTGTTGTTTGGCGGGCCTGGGCTGGATTTGAACCCGCCACCTTAGGTGTCTGTGGCTGGCACCTCAGCCACTTGAGCCACAGGCTCCGAGCCTGGAATGGAAGTCTTATGACTCACAAGCAAACAAGGTAGGTCAGATAATTTCTGACCATAAATGGCCACCAAAAGGCAGAGGAGGGAAAAATTAGAGTATTTTAAGTTTTATGGCTGTCTTTGGGAAAAAAGAATTCAGGTTTCCATGACCTACCTTTGTAATAGGTTTCATGCCAGATGCCCATGGCAAGTCAATACACTGAGAAGCCAGCTTGCAGCAGAGGAAAAGGTTTAATCAAATGGCTGCCAAACAGAGGGAGGAAAGGAAACCTTCTATCTACCTCTTGAGGAGTCTGGGGCTAGGTATTTTAAAGGGTTGCATGGGTGAAGTATGGAGATCATCGATTGGTTGAAAGAGCAGGGTAAAATCATGGGACAATAAAGATACTGCATTCTTGTGCTGATTTAGTACCTCTGTGGGGACCTACAAACTGGCCTTAGCTGTTGCAGTAATTCAGGATCTGAGAAACATCTTTAGCAATTCTGAAACAAAAGCCTTATGACTTAAGGTCAAAACTCCTGGCTACAAAAACAACAAAAAACATGGCAATGCAAATTAAATCTTAAACAAAATCTTTATGATTCTAACATCAGAAATTCTATGTATAGAGGCTGAGAAGATTGTTTGAACTCAGGAGTTCAAGACCAGCCTGAGCAAGAGTTAAGACCCCATTTCTACTAAAAACATAAATGAGCTTTCTGTTGTGGCAGGTACCTGTAGGCCCAGATACTCAGGACACTGAGGCAGGAGGATGGGTCTGAACCCAGGAGTTTGAGGTTGTTGTGAGCTAGGCCAAAGCCATGGCACCTTAGCCTGGGGCAACAGAGTGCGACAGTCTCAGTAATAACAGTAATAAGTTGGGTGGCGCCTGTGGCTCAAGGAGTAAGGTGCTAGCCCCATATGCCAGAGGTTGTGGGTTCAAACCCAGCCCTGGCCAAAAAGAATAATAAGTCTATGTATAGGAATAAAGGAGAGGCAAGTGGTTGATATCTACGGCTACTTGATTTTTCCCTTATAAGAAAGTGACTAAAGTATGGACTGACTAATGCTTAATTATAACTATAGTTTGGTCTAGAATTCCTGTTCATGTGATTTCACCTTGGAGAAGGAGTCTAGTTCCTACGGCCAGCCTCAAGGGAGAATGAAGAACCAAAGACAGGATGGCTGGAGTAAGTCAGAGAAACTTTTGCTTCTAAGGCCTTCATTTTGGGGTGTCACTTTCTGAACCCAACACCTTTTAAATGTATTTTTCATCCTGGTACATAATATGGATTATTTTGAGCAAATTATTTTGAAGATCTGCAGATACAGGATAAACTCTGAAAATAGAAATTACTCTTTTGCAAGGGAAATTTACATCAATAAGGGAAATCTCTGTGTGTTCCCCCTCTCAGTACCAGGAACAGAAAGATGAGACATTAATTAGCAAAAAACGCCACTAATTCAAATGTACATAACAAACCTTACCTTTACTTACTATGTTTGCCCCAGTCACCATGACTAACCCCAACACCCTTCATTTTACCTTAAGATAGTATTTTAGGCCAAATTCTAGGCTATCTCTGTGGCACTGACACATTTTTCTGGCTATCTCCCACATATAAAGTATAAATATAGGTGTGTATATTTCACATCTACATGACATATATACATATAATAAACTTTTGCATGTTTTTCTCTTGTTAATTTGTCTTTTACCATATGAGATCCTAGCTAAGAACTCAGAAATGGTAGACAGAAAATTACTTTTTCCTCCCCTACACACAAATGGTAGTGTGAAATATAAGAGTGGAAGGAAGACTTAGTATAACTAGCTCCATTTTCCTTCTGAGTCTATAGTAATATCCTTTGGGTTAAAAGCTTGTTTGGCTCTGTATGTAGGCTAGATAATTATAGGAAAAATTTAGTTTTTAGAGTTTGGCTCTAAGAGAAAAATGATAACCAAGGAAAGGAAATTCCCAAACTAACTCTCAGGGAAATAAGAAAAGTAACAATGTTATATTATGTTAAAGAGGTATAAGAACAGGATCTGATCCATGCCCTCTGAAATTAACTGACCTAAAGTAAGTAAGTTTTAAAACATCCTCAGACTCTCACTGATGTCTAGATATCTATAGTCTTTGGTTACTTCCTTTTTTTTTTGAGACAAAGTCTTACTATATTGCCCTCAGTAGAGTGCTGTGACATCACAGCTCATAGCAACCACAAACTCTTGGGCTTAAGTGATTCTCTTACCTCAGACTCCCAAATAGCTGGAACTATAGGCACCTGCCACAACGCCTGGCTATTTTTTGTTGCAGTTGTCATTGTTCTTTAGCTGGCCTGGGCCAAGGTGGAACCTACCACCCTCGGTGTATGTGGCTGACTCCGTAACCACTGTGTTACAGGCGCTGAGCCGGTCTTTGGTCTTGCAACTCCCCCCTTCTCATTCCCTTAACTTAAGAAGCCTGAAGTTCATACTAACTTTAACTTGAGATAGTTCTTTAGGACACTAGTCTGCTGTCTTATCAGCTTGCTGGCTTTCAGAATCACTTTCCTTGCCCCAACATCATGTCTCTCTATTTATTGGCTGTCCAGTGGGGAATGGTACTAGTTTAGCTTTGGTCACAAAATTGCAGAGTAGGGTAAGGAATTATAACAGAAAACAAGGAGGGAGTGTTGGGTATTAAAAGCTTTATATATTGAAGAGGACTTGGGTTTTGAGAGACTTGTGAAAATAAGTAGTTCAAAATTTAAGCTGTTGGAACTTTAAATTATTTTGAGCCTTAAAAGAATGTGGTCATGGAGGCTGAGTCAAAAGATTGGGGGCCGTAACCTTTGTTTCTCTGATTCTAGATTAGCCTTCTTCCTTACCAACATCATTTTGTAAAATATTGTAAATGAATAAAGGCATGAGAAAGGCTTCTTCCTTCTTCATAGTTGGTCTTCTTCATAGATTAACTCCCCTCTTTCTTTTCTCACACAGACGTCAGGACTACAGCATTGTCTAAAATGGAATGTTAATATACTCTTTTAAATTGAATAGGAAATGAAACAAGCTATATGGAAAAGAAAATTGTTAGTAATTAAATTGTTGTAATTCATAAGCTAGACTTGTATAGAAAAATGTTAAAATCCTACTGGATTTCTCTGTTTTCTGCCTATATAAGCAAGACCTTAACTTTTAAACCCTGACTCCATTTCTCTGAAGTTTGTGTTTCATGGATGGCTATTCCCAGCTTTTCATTGAATAAAACTCTTTAAATTCTAATTCTTTTGCTTATTTCAGGTGAACAGAATTTTAAGAGAAACTAAGGAGTTTCACAAGTCTAGTTTTAAGCCATGGGCAGACAAATATGGCATCATGAACCTCAAAAACAAGGGTAGAGTAAGATGAAGAAAGAGGTCAGGGAGGGCAGTGGATTCTATATCCTTAAACTTCTTTAATTTGTCCTAATAGCATAGGGGGATGTTGATTAAAAATGCTTTAAAAATTATTTCAGGGATGGCAATTACTCTGAGATGGGGCCAAAGAAGAAGGGAAGCTCCATGTTTCCATGTCTCATATTTAAGATTCTGACCTGGCAAAGCTCACTGAAATGCGAGAAATAAAATATAAAATCTTAAGCCCCCTAACTGACTGAACAGACCTCTTTTTAGCCAAGTGGATTCCAGAGAAAGCTTAAAACTGAGTTCTTGGATACAACAGGATGGGAGGTCAGACACACCTGTTACACACACTCCCTGGTTAATTGCCATCAACCTTTCTTCCATAAGGGTTAAATAGAACCAGCTTTTGGAAAGATTTGCCCCACACTGATTTCAATTGTCTGGTGCTGCTTCTCCATTTTTGTAGACTGACCAGCATTCCTTCCCGGGAAGAGGCCACTGTCCATGTAGTGGTTTTCACCAGTCTAGAGAGGATGTATAATAAGGGTTTCCATGTCCTCTGCTTCACCTTTTGAGATCAGAAGGTGAAAACTCTGCCCTCAGATCATGCTCAGATGGCTAGTCTTTGTACATGTGAGATCTATGAAAGGACATGAAGCACAACTGTACGTGGGCATGTTTCTTCTTTCTTAAATAATGACGATTCCTCCTATACCTTGTTAAATATGTAAGTATGTAATTTGGTTACCCTACTCAGCAAGAATTCCTATTCCTATAGTCCCTTTCTCCAGGTTTAGGCTCTTGGCTTCTCTACGGGCTATGCTTCCTAGCCTGTTGAAATGGCCACCCTGAAGGGTAACTCTTTATGAGAAATAAAGATCTCCTTTCCAATTTATAATCCCCAGTTTGACAAATGGAAGAAAGAATTTGAGAGAATAAATTCATGGAAAGGAAAAGACTCTGAAAAGCTAAGGGTGCTTTGGATGATGTGTGTGTTTTGGGGACAGGAGAAATAAAACTTAGAAAAGGTACTAATAAGTTAGCTATTTTGAATGAACAACAAGAAAAATTCAAGAGATATAAGACATAACCTACGTACCAATTCAAACAAAATCAGGTGGCAAGTAGATGAATAGGCAGTACATCAAACAGAAATTTTAACAACGTTGTGGCGGTGCCTGTAGCTTAGTGGGTAGGGCGCTGGCCACATACACTGAGGCTGGCAGGTTCGAACCCGGCCCTGGCCGGTAAAACAATGACAACTGAAACAACAACAACAAAATAGGTGGATGTTATTGCGGGCACCTGTAGTCCCAGCTATTTGGGAGGCTGAGGCAAGAGAATCGCTTAAGCCCAGGACTTTGATGTTGCTGTGAGCTGTGACGCCACAGCTCTCTACTCAGGGTGACACTGTGAGACTCTGTTAAAAAAAAAAAAAAAAAAAGCACATTCAGCACAGTGGTTAAGGTGCCAGGCCACATGCTCCAGGGCTGGTGGGTACGAACCCCACCTGGGTCTGATAAGCAAACAACAACAACTACAAAGAAATTCTAACAACATTGAAAAGGACTGAGCCCAACACTTTGAAGAATGTTAAGAAATTGTCATTCAATTAACACTGACTGTTAATGTTGCTTGTCAGGTGAACAAGCAACCCTCAGAACATTGAAAAAGAAAGTGCACTCCATTATTCATTTGATTAAGGGGTTAAGGAATAGTACAGAGAAATAAAAACATTGCCAATATTTCTCTTGGAAAAGTACATCTTTCCTAGTGTGAAAAAAAAAAGACATAATTATTTATGCCACTTAACCAAGAAGGACTTATTGGACAATTCATGGCAATTAGCATCATTATTTGACAAGGAAAACAGAAAGGAGAGGAAACATTTCAAAAGTACTTAATTTAAATGAGACAAAATTCTCAAACTCTTTAGAAGTTAAGAAATCTTCAGTTAATTTGTTCCTGTGCAGGAGAGAGAAGAAAATAAAGTATCTAATTTAACAAAGAATTCATGTATACTGATAAATAGATGTCCAGGTGTGGGGTAGCTTTCCTCACCCACCATAAAGGTCACTCTTGTAACAGAAGATACCTTGAGAAGACAAAAGCATAACACATTATTAAATCAAAGTTTTATATGACACAGGAACCTTTAGAAATGAAGACTTAAAGGCTCAGTGCCTGTAGTTCAGCAACTATGGCACCAGCCACATATAAGGAGCTGGTGGTTTCGAACCCAGACCGGGCCTGCCAAACAACAATGACAATTACAACAACAAAAAAATAGCCAGGTGTTGTGGTGGGTGTCTGTAGTCCCAGCCAGGAAGGAGTCTTAGGCAAGAGTTGCTCAAGCCCAAGAGTTTGAGGTTGCTGTGAGCTGTGATGCCAGAGCACTCTACCTAGGGCAACATTACTGAGGCCCAACAATGTAAATATTACCAGGGCAAAACATTAAAAAGGCAATTGACCCAGAATTCTTTCATAGTATATTATATCGGGAGCCAAAGATTCCACCCTCAAATATGCCAATTGGGTAAAGGGATTATTTTGACAACAGACACTGAAAAAGCAGCAAAAACAAGACAAAAGCTTCTCTTTTGTAAAAAACATTACATTTTTACAGGAAAATCTACCACAAATACCTAAATGTGTGCTCCTTTGTTATACCTGAAAAGAATGAGTCCCAGAGATCAATTCTCATCACCTGAGATGACTTGAATCTGCATAACAGACTGTACTAGATAATTCCTATCTTTCATTAGTTTACCCCGATGTATTTTTCTTCTCATGACTTATTCCCCTTAGAAACCACTCCCTCTTTAAATGTATGTATATAAATGGAATGAAGAAAATATTAAAACGTCAATTCTCCCCCCAAAATGTGGCCGAGAGGGAGGAAAGGGGAAGGAACAGAAAGGAAGGAGACAGAAAAACAAAAGAAGGGTAAAGAACCAAATTTAAGTAAAGTGAGGGAGCCCACCTTGAAGTTCTTACAGGCAGCGTTCATTGCAGTGAGCCACTCCTCAGGCTGATCACCGAGATTATAGAGGCAGATGGCGCATACAAAGTGGTTTCACAAATGCACGAAATGACTGTAATTCACCCCTTTAGCAATGGGCCCCTAGGATCCAGCAGTCCCACGGCAATAAATACAGAAATAGATCCTGAAATGTGACTGAGAAAAAACATCGCCAGCCAGACTCAGAAAGAAAGGGCCTTGAGGTGGTAGGCAGGACAAAACGTTATAGGAGGTAGAGTGAGTAATCTTTAATTAACCATTTTTTTATTAACAGAGTCTGGAATTTAGGCACCGCCCTTTCCATTTTTTTTCTGTAATCGTGGGCAGGGCTTTTAGGTCTGGGAACTAGGGGAGCGGATACGGCTTGTGTGTAGAGTTTCCAATCAGGTCCGTTTTACCACTATATAAACCACTGCCTCTGAAACTTCAGATATCTACGTTCTCTGAGTCTTAACGAGAATGTCTGGTCGTGGTAAAGGTGGGAAGGGTCTAGGCAAAGGTGGCGCCAAACGCCATCGCAAGGTTTTGCGCGATAACATTCAGGGAATCACTAAGCCGGCCATCCGTCGCTTGGCTCGTCGTGGAGGGGTTAAACGCATCTCAGGTCTTATCTACGAGGAGACGCGCGGAGTTCTTAAAGTGTTTCTGGAGAACGTAATCCGCGATGCTGTCACCTACACTGAGCACGCCAAGCGCAAGACTGTCACCGCCATGGATGTGGTATACGCGCTAAAGCGCCAGGGTCGCACCCTCTATGGCTTTGGCGGCTAGTATTTTATCAGGTAATTTGTCTTGCAACGGCTCTTTTCAGAGCCACCCACGAAGTCTTGATAAAGAGCTGTAGACATTTTTAAAACCTTAGCTTTTGAGGATTTGAGAATTACTGATCTTAAACAGTTAATTTCTAGATGTCAAAAGCTGTTACTAGGTGGCAGCTTCTCCAACACCAAATCAACAAGTTTTGTAAAAGTTGTGAAACAGACTCCATCCTGTACAGGTTACTTTCGCACAACATCCTGGGCTGAGTAGTTAAAATGCTGTGGATCACAGTTCCCAAAGTAGTTAAATTAGGCCTTTTACACAAAAAGTTGGTGGGCCTTGAGAAGGTTTCAGGCTGTTTCCCCTGGCTAGAGTGCGGTGAAGTCATAGCTCAGCAACCTCCAACTCCTGGGCACAAGCAATCCTATTGCCTCAATGTTTTCTATTAGAAAAGAGAAAGGGCTTCGCTTTTGGTCAGGTTGGTCTTCAACTCCTGAGCTCAAGCTGTCCACCCACCTCGGCCTCCCTGAGTTGGCTTTTCTGAAGCATGCCCAAATATAAGAAATACTGGCATAACATGTCTCATTTTACCCCTTCAATGCTTCCATTTTAATAAAATTTTGTCTAATTCTATTTCACGTTATTTAATTTTTGCCAATCTGGTCATGATACCTCTTTAAAAGTGTAAGGCAACTGCAGGTCTTCAAGCCAACATTCTTAAAAAATTTTGATGCATAAGAAATTCTAGTGGCTTTGGAGAAAGTAAGACCAGTCTTCTGTGAAATATACATTTTTTAAAAAAGTTTTTAAGAAGGCGGGAAGCTGGGCGCTTGTGCCTCCGTAGGTAGGGTGCCAGCCCCATATACCGAGGGTGGCGGGTTCAAACCCGGCCCTGGCCAAAAAAAAAATAGCTGGGTGTTGTGGCGGGTGCCTGTAGTCCCAGCTACTCGGGAGGCTGAGGCAAGGGAATCGCCTAAATCCAGGAGTTGGAGGTTGCTGTGGGCTGTGTGACGCCACTACCGTGGGCAATAAAGTGAAATTTTGTCTCCACAAAAAAAAAAAAAAAAAAAAAAGGCGGGAAAATGTAGAGAGGATTAAAGTGGGAACCAATTCTGTGGTAGGACAAAAAACGCTGCAGTCTATAGCCCAATCAGAACGCGAGGGCCACTATAAATACTGGGACGATCAGCTTCTGTTCTCACTTGTGTTTAGTTGATAGGCTTGTTTCGGTATGGCTCGTACAAAGCAGACAGCTCGGAAATCTACCGGTGGCAAGGCGCCGCGCAAGCAGCTGGCTACGAAGGCGGCCCGAAAAAGTGCGCCAGCTACTGGTGGTGTGAAAAAGCCTCATCGCTACCGGCCTGGCACTGTGGCCCTGCGCGAGATTCGTCGCTACCAGAAATCTACCGAGTTGCTGATCCGAAAGCTGCCTTTCCAACGCCTGGTTCGTGAGATCGCGCAAGACTTCAAGACCGACCTGCGCTTCCAGAGTTCGGCTGTGATGGCTTTGCAGGAGGCCTGCGAGGCCTATCTCGTGGGGCTCTTTGAAGACACCAATCTGTGCGCCATCCATGCTAAACGCGTCACCATCATGCCCAAGGACATCCAGCTTGCCCGCCGCATCCGCGGGGAGAGGGCATAAATTCTTTTTCCTAGCAAAAAAATGTGTCCCACCTCAAAAGGCTCTTTTCAGAGCCCCTCAATTGTCACTAAAAAGTAGCTGTTGCCTCTAGAACATAAATCTCATGCTAAATGCAGATGTTTAAAAAATTACCGTGTTCTCATCCGCCAGATCACTGCATTACCGTCTTGAGTGTTGAATTTTATTTCTGCTCATTCTCTTAAACTCAGTACTAAGCTATTAAGGATACTACAGTGAAAATGGAGCCTTTTTTATTGACAAGTTACACGAAATGGACTTATACGTGTCTGGACGACGGTGTAAGTTAAGTTAGTTTACTTTTGCCAGTGTATCCCATCTCAGGCTTTAAAAGGTGATTCTTACATTTCTGTGTCATTAAGAAACCACAAATGTTTAGGAACACCCAGAATTATCAACTGTCTAAAGAGTTTCCTCATGCACTCTTAGTACGTTACTATTATTGCCTCGTTTTGCTCTTAACTTTTTTGGGTACACACCTTACTCCAGGAAATGGCAGTTATGTGAAGGCAATTTTTAAAAATTTTTATTTTTAGAGATGGTCTCATTTTATCGCCCATGGTAGAGTGCTGTGATGTCACAGTTCACAGCAACCTCCACCTCTTGGGCTTAGGTGATTCTCTTACCTCAGCCTCCCGAGTACCTGGGAGTACAGGTGCCCGCCGCAACGCCAGGCTATTTTTTATTTTTAGTTGCAGTTTGGCCGGGGCCGGGTTTGAACCCGCCACCCTAGGTATATGGGGCCGGCGTCTTACTGAGCCACAGGCGCTGTCCTGAAGGCAATTTTTTTTATCCTGAGTGTTCTTAGGAGGGCTAGCCCATTTGAACCTTCCCTTTCCCCCTATTCTTGGATTCACTCTTCCAAAGAGGCTTGTATTCCTACAACTGACTCCTAAAGTCTTTGGAAACTGGGAATTGACTCGGGGAAAAAAAAAGTTAAGACCTGTGGGGCCAGAATCCTTTTCCTACATTAACTTAGAGCTCCTTTAATGCATGATTGCTAGGTGTAAGGATAACATGATGCTTCCTCTTCCAAGCTTCAAAGATAATTCTCTCAGGATTTTTCCATCATAATAAAACTGAGGCAGTGTGTCTAGGTTTAAGTCCCAGAACTGCTAGTTATTTCCTGTATAACCTTTGTCAAGTTACTCATTCTCAATGGTCTCAGCTTGTACAACTGTTAAATGTGGCAAATGAATTAAAATATGCGGAACATGTTTAAGTTTACCTCCTGGCACTTACTAAATGCTTAAAGAATGTTAGTTCTTATTGTATAGCCCTGTCCCCCTTGAGCACAGAGTTTTGGGTTTTCTTCCCCGCGGATCTTCTGAAAGTTTTGCTTGAAATAGTGGAAAATGCCTGATTAGAACATTTTCTTGTGAAGACCTTTTCTTTAGTTCTTAATTTCCACTGTTTTAAAAAGAGGCCTGTAGCATAGGCTTTGAACGCCACATATGTAGTCTTCTATATTCTTTTTATCTTTTACAATTCTTTAAACATGTAAGGCATTTCTTAGCTTGAGGGTCATACAAAAATAGGCGACTGTCCAGATTAGATCACAGTTTCCTAACCTGTCCAGGAGCTCCTAAAGAAAAGATGAAATATGTTTGCTACATTTAACTTTCATATACAGTATTTCATGAGCAAGGACTGAACAACTGTTGATTTCATTAAAGATTTGGATCATCACTTGATCTCCTTTGTTACTGAGGGACAAAATCCTGGCCACTCTCCTTCCCCTTAAAATAAACAGCAAACTTCACCCTTCATTCCAAACTCACTGCTTCAGCTGTTTTCCTAAATTCTTCTGAACCTCTATAAACTTCCATTCTTCAATACCCAATCCAACCTTCTTACAGTCAATTGACAGTTATTGTAAAATACGAGTGACTCTGCACTTAAACACACAAAAAATAGGCATTTTGATGTATTCTGGTTGCCTGCAGAAGAGGGTATTCACGATGGTGCATTCAGCTTGTTAAATATAGAGATTTCGGTAGGATTAGTGGAAAGAACGTTTTGGAAACCTGACAGAATCCCAAGTCATGTAAACACTTAGTGCCTTTCAGTGCCACTGGGAGCCACTGAATAATTTTCAACACGTTTGAGTTTTATCAAAAGCAAATTATCAATGCTAAGTACTTTCCTTCCTTATTTTAATGGATTTGCCCAGACCTTAAAGAGAGTACCTTAATCAGAAAACATACCAAATTTAAGTTTGGTTTTGAATCTGGTTAGTTGGATTCTGAAATCAAAACGATTTGTACTCTTGCTGTGAAAAAAACCACTCTGATAATTGAACTTTTCCAAGCTTCAAAATCTCATTCTCTAAATATATCAGCACGTGGAAATTCCTAGGAGATAGAGCCGATTTTTAAAGAAAGGTGTATGTGGTTGCCTTAGGTCTGTAGGCAAGCAGCTGCTCTGGGCTTGTGTTACTTGCTACAGTTAGAAACAAAGTTTATATCCAAACCAAGGAACCTAGTGTCTTTCCTCTTGCAAAAATCAAAGGCTGAACCTTGGGACAAATGTTTTCAAATAACTTTCACGGAATACTTAGTAGAAATATATTGCAACATGAAACTAACTAGCAGGATCCCCTCAGCTCAGGAGATTCCTATGCAAAGCTAAGGAATTTTCAAAAATATCTTTCATCAATTGCACATGATTCGAGAAAACACAAACAAGTACATGAACCTGGGGGCTGTTTTCCTCCTTTGGAGCTTCAAAGTGTCAAATTCTGTATCGCTGTTTTTAAGCATTTAGACAAATTTGGGAGACTAACAAACACAATTTGAAAGTCCAACCGGGAGCTTCAGCGGCTCGAGGGCGGTGGATTGGGCGTTCCACCAATCACAGAGCAGCGCCGGCTTATATAAGCCCCGGGCCCGGCTAAGCAGCATTGCAAAACTTGCTCTTTGGATTTCGAATCTCTCCTTCTTTAGCAGTTTCTTGTCACCATGTCAGAAACCGCTCCAGCTGAGACGGCTACCCCAGCGCCGGTAGAGAAATCCCCCGCCAAGAAAAAAGCAACGAAGAAGTCTGCTGGTGCGGCTAAGCGCAAGGCGACCGGGCCCCCGGTCTCTGAGCTGATCACTAAGGCTGTGGCCGCTTCCAAGGAGCGCAATGGTCTCTCTTTGGCGGCTCTTAAAAAAACTTTGGCGGCTGGTGGCTACGACGTGGAGAAAAACAATAGCCGCATCAAGCTAGGCCTCAAAAGTTTGGTGAGCAAAGGTACCCTGGTGCAGACCAAGGGCACTGGTGCTTCTGGCTCCTTCAAGCTGAACAAGAAGGCTGCCTCTGGAGAAGCCAAGCCCAAAGCCAAGAAGGCGGGTGCAGCTAAAGCTAAGAAGCCTGCAGGGACCACCCCTAAGAAACCTAAAAAAGCTGCGGGAGCTAAAAAGGCAGTGAAGAAGACTCCAAAGAAAGCAAAAAAGCCTGCAGCAGCTGGCATCAAGAAAGCAGCAAAGAGCCCTAAGAAGGCTAAAACTGCTGCCAAACCGAAGAAGGCGGCCAAGAGCCCCGCCAAGCCCAAAGCGGTTAAGCCCAAGGCGGCCAAACCCAAAGCCTCCAAACCTAAGGCAGCAAAGCCCAAAGCTGCAAAGGCGAAGAAGGCGACTCCCAAAAAGAAGTAGGAACTTTGCCGTGCAAATGCCGCAATAAAGCCCCAAAGGCTCTTTTCAGAGCCACCCAGAGATCTCTTAAAAAGTTGCTGTACACACAACACTAGGGAAGTGGTGAATTTTTTTTTTCAAATGCGCTCGCACATTCATTTAAAAAAACCCGCGCCACGTACGGATTGGTCATTTAGACAGTAATCGAGAGGGGTTGAAGGTAGTTGACACATACTTATAGGGCGCTCTGAAAAGAAAGACTTTTCTTTGCCCTTAGTCTTGTGGTCTTATTGTCTCTGGCACCATTGCCTGCCAGCTCTACAATCTCGGCGGTCAGGTACTCCAGCACCGCAGCCAAGTACACCCGCTCTCGGTAGCTAACACGCCCAAAATAGATTTTGCGGAGCAGGCGCTGCATACGGCCCACTGGGAACTGAGTCCAGCCCGGGAAGAGCGGGTCTTGGCACTCTGCTTGTTACGTACAGAAAGGATGGCAATATGGTTGCTGAAAGCTTAACGTGTATAAAAAAAAAAAAAAAAAAAAAAAAAAATTGCACTACTTATAATCAATACTGGGCGCGAACATAAAGCTATGCTATTGGCTACAGTTCCAGTTTTACTTAAACCAATAGAATTGCGGGTATGAAATACACTTTTTCTGATTGGACAAAAATTAGAGTGTGACATCATCAAAGCGCCACCAACCACACACAAGATTTTATTAATCACCTTTTGCTTAAGAACTTGTGAATGAAGAGATTATGTATTGCCTCGTCCAGCTTTTTTCCTGATTCTTTTGACTTTCACTGCGGTTAATCTCTATTAGTCCTGAACTGGCCAAATCGCCTCCCCTCAAAAGGCTCCAGAAAAGCGCAGAAAAAAAAGATGGCAAGAAACGTAAGTTCAGCCCCAAGGAGAGCTACCATCTACGTGTACAAGATGCTGAAGCAGGTCCATCCCTACACCGGTGTCTCATCCAGGGCCATGGGTATCAAGAATTCGTTTGGTAACGACATCTTCCAACGTATCACTGGTGAGGCATCTCGCCTGGAGCATTACAACAAGCCTTCGACCATCACCTCCAGGGAGATCCAGACGGCTGTGCGCTAGTTGCTGCCCGGGGTGCTCCCAGGCAGGCTGTATCCAAGGGCACCAAGCTGTCATCAAGTACACAAGCTCCAAGTGAGCTCCTCAGCAGCTGCCCACACCCCCTAAGGCACTGGTTATCGTCCTTCCTAATGCCGACCCTTTAATACAGTTTCTCATGTTGTGGTGACCCCCGACCATAAAATTATTTTCGTTGCTACTTCATAACTGTAATTTTGCTACTGTTATGAATCATAATGTAAATATCTTATATGGTATTTAGGTGACCCCTGTAAAGGGTCGTTCGATTCTCAAAGGGGTGGTGACCCACAGGTTAAGAACCGCTGGCCTAAGGCTCTTTTCAGAGCCATCCACACTTTTCTAAAAGAACTGTCACTGTAATTCTCCTTTAGAAGTAGCCAAGGCCACTTTACTCTGAAGATTTTGATTAATGCCTAACTTAGGCAAAAGATATTATCTGCTACCAAGTTTTTTATTTTATAAATCCCAAACACTCCAAACAGGAGTTTTATTGTGTTATTTAACATAACATCCAGACTCATTTAATGCTGAGAATCTTCCTGTGAAGTAGTTGGTGCCTAGAAAACATCAAATGCTCTTTACAATAAAAATCTTAACATATAGGGAAAATGATTATGTGTATGTTTTGCAGGTTATACTATCATTCTCAGGCCTCCCAGTAAGTTGCTGTGTGACTAGCATGTAGTCCAAGTGGTATGCACTTTAGATTTTTCTTTTATAAAGTAAGTGATGGAAATGTGTTTTCTTGCTACCTCCATTTTAGGCCTAATTTGCACAAAATGACCTCAACTTTGTTGAGATAAAATGGAGAAAGAAAACATGTTAGAATCAATTTAAATTACTTCTTCACATCAGTTAGGAACATTTGGGTCCTCCCTAGCTTATCCAGATGCTGTGCCATCAGCTTAAATTTTTTTGCAGGTTATTTTCTTGATATTTGCCCTAGGCAGATCCAAGTGCTCTGTACTTCCCCACCATCAGATCCATTTTATGATTTTTTTTTTCTTTTTTTGAGACAGAGTCTCACTTTGTTGCCCTCTGTAAAGTCCTATGGCATCATAGATCACAGCAACCTCAAACTCTTGGGCTCCAGTAATTCTCTTGCCTCAGCCTCCCAACTAGGTGGGACTATAGGCACCTGCCACAACTCTAGCTATTTTTTTTTTTTTTCTTTTAGAGACAAGAGGTGAGGGGTGTGTGTCTTGCTCTGGCTCAGGCTGGTCTGGAACCTGTGAACTCAGGCAATTCACCTGCCTCAGCCTCCCAGAGTACTAGTATTACAGGCTTGAGCCACCATGCCTGGCCATTGTATGAAGTTCTAATTTAAGACGTAGCTTGATTTTACTTCATGTTTTCCATTCACATTTAATGTTTCACCACTTTAAGGAATGGCATTTCTGTTTACTATTTTCACATGGTCAAATGTTTTTCTGGTTAAAAAAGTTTAAAATTTGGTCAGTTTATTTTCTGAATCACTTACACATTTTATCTCACTCTATTTTCCTTTACTCTTTTTTTTCTGTAATAAGGTGTAAAATTCTAAACAAAAAGGCAATTTTTTTTGAAACATAAAGGAAGGAGAGTAGAGGGAAAGCATCTTCTCTAAGATAGGAGTATGGTCTCCCAGGGTAAGGCTGGCAGAGCCATTTTGCCTCTTTTAAAAATCAATGTAAAATAAAGTCCCAGGCATTCTACAGATCATCAGATAATATGATGTTGAAACCAAACAACTTCATTGTTTTTCCAGGTATTAATCAATCTTTTCTTATTAAAAGGTAAAAGCCCTTGGATAAACCTGTGAGGAAAAAAAGCACAAAATTTGAGCTGAATTTATGAGTTCAGGTAGCAACAAAATAAAGACTTAAGGAGCTGAGTCCACAGATGAATCCAGTAACTTCCCTCCAGTTTCAAAAAGGCTGATGGAAATAATGAAGGGATAAGGCAGAAAAGGAAGGTCAAGAGACTCTGACTGCAGCCATTTTGACCAATATCTAACCCTAACTAATCACCCTAAACAAAAAAGTCACTAGCATGTCACCAGCCCAGGATGACCCTATGATGGGTGAATTACTAAGGTGGATATCCATCTTACAGTTGTGCTTACTTTTCTATGATTGCAGTTTGTGACGAACTTTTATGGCTTAACTTCAAGACAATGCTGATCACCTACAGCTTTTTCCTAACAGGGACTTTGAAGAAATAAAAATGTTACTATTGCTTAATCAGTAAGTATCCTCCTCTTGTTCAGGAAAGGACCTTTACACTGTGGAGCAAAATCTATTCTCTGTGTAAGCTTTCTGTCACTAGTTGGCTTACTCTTGAATTCTTTCCCATCAGAACCCAAGAACCCATTTGGTGAATTCAGAGGGCTTTCCTCCCTTTGTTGGGACAACCCCTGCATCAGCAACACTTGCAGAAATCCACTTCTTTACTAGATCAGCCAATGTTATTCAATCTGAAATTACTACTGTTACTAATGTACTAACATGCACATTATTATACATATGTATTATACATGTGTATTAGACTCATAAAGGTAGAATTATTATTTTCTGAAACATGTCTTAGAGCTGTTCTCCACTGCTGTAAAGTCAATGTTGGTCCACCATCCAAATCCTGTCTGTCTTTCAGAGCCAGTGCCAAGTCTTACTTCCTCTGAAACCTTTCCTGATTATTCCAACTTAAATTGTTTTCTGTTACTAGAAAATAAACTCTATGAATGCATGACTTTTTGTTTTTTCAATTTACTGTAATATTTCTGGTACCTGGGAGAATTTCTGGCACATAGCATGTGTTTAGTGTATCTACTGAAAGAAAAGAATTAACTGGACAACAACTACAGTTAATACTGCAAAGGGTGAATGTTGTGGTTCAGTTTGATGAATAGGTGACAATGTTCTAGGCCTTGACTGGGGGTGGTGGCTCATGCCTGTAATTCTAGTACTCTGGGAGGCTGAGCAGATGGATTGCTTGAGCTCACCAGTTCCAGACCAGCTTGAGCAATAAAGAAAGACCCCATCTCTACTAAAAATGGAAAAATTGAGGCAAGAGGATAGCTTAAGCCCAAGAGTTAGAGGCTGCAGTGAGCTATGACACCACAGCACTCTACCCAGGGCGACAGCTTGAGACTGTGTCTAAAAAAAAAAAAAAAAATTGTCCTAGGCCTTTCAAATGCAAATAATACATAAGATTATTTTTTGCTATATAACAAAGTATATAATAATCCCAATTCACAAAGTGTCCTAACTGATAGCCACAACAGTCACACAATAGTGAATTTCTTTTCTTCTCCAATTTACAAATACAGACACTGAATTTTAGAGAAGCCAAAATTTTGACCTCTTGAATTGGTCATATGTGTTAGAAATTGTCCTCCTAATTTTAAAGCTGGGTACCAGAGCAGGTAACATAGGCCAAATATAAAAGAGGAGACCAGTATAAAAGAGGAGACCATTAACAATGTATTACAAAACCAAAATGTTAATTATAGTGGGGAAAACAAACAAATACATTAAAAGAAAGTTGAATAATATTAAATGTTAGGGAGGTTTTAAAAAAGTAGACAAGAAAAGCTTTTTATTTTTCAGTTTAAATAACAATCATAGAATGGTCATCAAGAAGGTGAAATTTAGCTCTTCTCTTCTCCTCTGCTCTCCTCTTCTCTCCTCCTCTCTCTCCTTCTCTTCTCTCTTCTCTTTTCTCTTCTCTTTTTCTCTCCTCCTTGGTGCTGCTCTGCAGCCTCCCTACCCACCAGTAAAGAACTTTCATACAAGCAAAAAAAAAAAAGGGTGAAATTTAAACAAAGATGAGGAGATGAGGGAATGGACCTCTGGGGAAGATTACTGTAGAAAGAACAAAGAATGAACAAACAAAGAGGCCCTGAGGTGTTTGGGGTGGGAGGAGTGGGTATTAATCAAGGAACAGCAAGGCAGCAGTGCATGTGGTTGAAACTGAGGGAGGAGAGAAGTAACTAAATATAGTTTCAAATACATAAATTATATATATATTCCAAAAGGCTTTTTGGTTAATACCTCATTATGAGCATACACATATTTATATAGATAAGTTAGCTACATATACATATACATGTATTATATATGTAGGTATTATATATATACTATATAGGTATTATATATATATACATATATCATTTTATACATATATATTTTATATTCCCAATTTCTCATTCCTTTTTAATCAAATAGTTCTGAACTTTAATCAGAGTCCCTGGTAGAAAGTTTAATTGGGAAAAGTATCATTACCTAGCCTCCATGCTAAAAATTCTGATGTAATTAATCAGAGGAAGAGCCTGAACATCTGATGTATCTGAAACTCCCCAGGTGTTTCATATTCTGGTTGTGAGGGTTGAGAGACTCACTGTTTTGTGCCTACTGTGGGAAGCAGGCTTCAATGTTATTAAGTGACCATGCCTTCTGCTGTTTACATATTTGTGTAGCCAGTCTGGTCATATCTGAAAATACACTATTCCAGTCAAAGACTTGGCAAAATAACCAATGTCTGTATCCAGCTGTATCCTGTTACCAAAACATAACAAAACAAATGGCAGGGTGGTGCCTGTAGCTGGGTAGGGCCCCGGCCACATGCACCAGGGCTGGTGGGTTCAAATCCAGCCTCAGCCTGCCAAAAAAAAAACAAAAACAAAAACAAAAAAATAGCAGGGCATTGTGGCAGGCCTGTTTAGTCCCAGCTACTCGGGAGGCTGAGGCAAGAGAATTGCTTAAGCCCAAGATCTGGAGGTTGCTAAGAGCTGTGATGCCACAGCACTCTACTGGGGGCAACAAAGTGAGACTCTGTCTCAATTTAAAAAAAAAAAAAAAGGCAGTGCTGGTAGCACAGTGGGTAGGGCCACCAGCTACATGTACCAGGGCTGATGGGTTTGAACCCAGCCCCAGCCTGCTAAAAACAAAAAAATAGCTGGGCGTTGCAGCAGGTACACACCTGTCATCCCAGTTACTTGGGAGGCTGAGGGAAAAGAATCATTTAAGCCCAAGAGTTTGAGGGTGCTATAAGCAACCTCTACCAAGGGCAACAAAGTGGGACTGTCTCAATTAAAAAGAAACAACAGAAAACTCCCAGAATCTTGTTGAATTTATGTGAATATTCATATTCTTAATTCATAAATTAAGTATTATCCTTAATTCATGAATTAAGAATATTCACAAAATTTTTTCAAAAGCTGGAGAAATCAGCTAGAGAAGCAAATGTTTCAAATTTTGGTCACAAAAGTATATTTTATCCAATTTGTTATAAGCAGTAAATAGCTCAAAAAAAAAAAAAAGAATTTTTGTGGGTTTTTTTGACGCTGGAAAACAAAACATAAAAAGAATCTGCAATGTTTCAAACAAAGAAACAAAAAAATCGGCTCTGTGCCTGTGGCTCAAGCGGCTAAGCTGGTGGGTTCAAATCCAGCCTGGCCTGCCAAACAAGAATGACTGTGGCAATAAAAAATAGCCGGGTGTTGTGGCAGGCACCTGTGGTCACAGCTGCTTGGGAGGCAGAGACAGGAGACTCACCTGAGCCCAGGAGTTAGAGGTTGCTGTGAGCTGTGATGCCATAGCACTCTACCCAGGGTGACAGCTTGAGGCTCTGTCTCAAAAAACAAACAAACAAAAAAATCTCTCCACCCTCAATAATGTTAGTTTTCTATCTGTTTAGTCTTATGTAATTATCTTCTGTCTACTTGATGTTTGGTTAGCAATCCTTATGAATGTATTAGCACTTTGAATTAGAGTCCTACAAGTTTTTATACTAGTGCAATGGTATGATGTCCAAAGTTATCAGAAACCTGTATTCTAGAGTACGTTTCAGAGTTCTTTTCATGGATTCTCCTAAAGAAGCAGCCAATTTTCAACCACAGCTGATTATAAACCACTTTTTGAAAAGAATTAAAGTAGCACAATAATTGTATAGGACAAAGGTCATAAAAGCCACAGTCAAGCTCAGAGAAAAACTTTTGCTTCTGAGGTTGTTCCTGAGGACTTCGTTTTTAGGTATTGTTTTCTGAGCCCAAGAGTTGAATATACCAATGTGGAACCCACTAGATACAGCAGTATAGGTATAGTAGGTTTCATCATTACTGTTTTATGACTTTGGCAATATTATTTTATTCAGTATTGTTCAATCCTGTCATTTGAGTATCACTTTTACATTATTTTTCCTTTTACTGTATTTGGGTACAATCTATACTATTATTTACTTAATTTTTTTTGAACATACTCTTTGAAAAATGCAATCAATTTATTTAAAGGGCAACTCTGCATTACTACCCTAGTAGAAAATGTATCACTCTGACCTAGAGACCTCACTAACACTTGTCACGAGATCAACAAGTTTTGGTGAGGTCTTAAAATCTGCCAGCATCAAATTGACAGTTTATAGTTACTTAATCAGAAAGATTTAAATATAATAGAAAAGAGAATGATATTCTCATTTCCTGTTTGAACAATTTTTTGGGTTTTTTTTCCTTTTCTTTGCTTTTTTTTTTGGAGACAGCATCTCAAGCTATTGCCCTGGGTAGAGTGCTGTGTATCATAGCTTACAGCAACCTCCATCTCCTGGGCTCAAGCAATCCTCTTGCCTCAGTTTTTCTATTTTTAGGAGACAGGGGTAGAGAGGGGGCTCTCACTTTGGTCAGGCTGGTCTCAAACCTGTGAGATCAAGTTATCCACTGGCCTTGGCCTCCCAGAGTGCTAGGATTATAGGTAGGACCTACAGTGCCTGGCCTCCTGTTTGAACATTTTAAAAACTAAATTCTTTAAGCTACTTACCATAATTTTCCATGTTCCCAAGATCTGGAAAAATGCTTGTTTAATTAATACATTATTTAATTGAAGCAATTTTATATGCCTAACTCAGGAAATATAAAATATGTGATCTGGAGAAGCTCACACTGTGGTGGAACATTTACAAAACTGTATTTTTATTTCTCATACTTACTTTGTTGAAAGAAAAAAATAAACTGTGCAATGACCATTTCATAGTAACTTTCATATAGGCACCTCATCCAGGTTTCAAGAACATGCGTATAAGCAGCCTAGATCATCCATAAAGTCCTCCTAAGAAAAATGAGATATTATTATTTCATTCTGCTTATTAGGAATCACAGATTTATTGAGGTATCTAAGTTAACCAGATAGCTAGTATGGGATAATGTATCAGATTTCTAGGTTGTGTGCAATTTTTCCTGTTGAAGCGGCTTGGACAGGTTTCCCCACCCCACCCCCTCGCAGTTTTTGGCCAGGGCTAGGTTTGAATCCACCCTCTCTGGTATATGGGGCTGCTGCTTTACTCTTTTGAGCCATAGGCACCACCCTTGGACAGGTTCTTAATTAATGTGGAATACTAGAATGATCTGCTTCCATGCCCCGGTCAGTTTTTCTGTTTTCAGTATTTTGTTCTCATTGATATATGTCTCTTGCTTTTCCCTCTGCACATCTGAAAATTCTTGATTGACTTTGCTCTAACATTCTATTATTTGAGGGAATACTAAGTCAGTTTATATTATGGCTCTGCTCTTAAGGATCGGGTCTTCTTTTGGCATATTGGGGAGGAAAAGTTAGGTTTTTTTATAGTATTATTTTTATTGTCATAGTAATAAAATATTTATTTTTATTAGTACTTTTTCTAGAGACTATGCATTACCTAGTTTATTTTTTCAGTCTTTATGGAAATAAGCCCTAGTCATATCTTTGATCTACAGGTAAAGAGACAGAGGATTTGGCCTGTAACATTATATTAGTGCATTACCTGCTATATTAGTGTGTTAAAGCTGCTATAACAAGATGCCATAGACTGAAGGCTTAAACAACAGAAACTTATTTTTCTGACAGTTCTGGAGGCCAGATGTCTAATATCAATGTGTCAGCATGGGTAGCTTCATCTGAGGCCTTATTCCCCTGCTTATAAGTGGCTGTCTTCTCCCTGTGTCTCCACGTCACATTTTATATATATATATATATCTGTTGGGGGTTCCTTGGGGACTCTGACCTAGATTGGGGGTCAACAGGGGTGATGACTCTGGAGAAATAATGAGACTTTACACCAACTTAATGTATAACTAGAGAGACTTACACTGACTCACATGCCACTGGCAGATTGAGAAAATGCAGCAGCCCTTTGACGCCTCAGAAACCTTTTATTGATTTCTAAGACAAAGAGTAAATGCAAATGCAAAGGTGCCAAAATAGGATAAAAGAAACCCAAGCCCCCAGGAAGATTAGGTAAAAGGCAATGGCTGGGTAATTGGGAACATAGGGTAGTGAATTGTCAACAACGAAGGATATTACACTTAGGAAAGGGGAAGAAAACAAGTTTCCCTCTCTGGGTAGGGTAGACAAACCAGCTTCCCTAATTTAACTGTGGATCAGGAATTCAAAGGACTTAGCCCAGCCTGCTTGCTGATTCTCCTCCAGGGATGGTTTAGATAGATGACTTTACCCTATCTGGGTTCCTACATGCTCCTTTCATCTTTGGGTGGTCTTGATAAGAAGCCTCCAAGGATGGCCTGTCTGCATGCTTTGCCCTGGATTGAGGCTGGGGGTGGGGGTGGGGCAGAGAGATCAGCCTATTTGTCTCTCTTACATATCCACGTCTAAATTTTCTTTATTTGCCTGTCATCCTTACGCAGGGGCCATGCTAATCTTCTCTGTATTGTTCCAATTTTTGTATATGTGCTGAAGCAAGCACCAATTTTTCTCTTCTTAAAAGGAAACCAGTCATTTAATTACCTCTTAAAAGATCCTATCAACAAATATGGTTACATTCTGAGGTACTGGGGATTAGGAGTTCAACATGTGTGTTTGGTGTGGGAAAGGGGAGACATAATTTAGCCCCAAATAGCTGCTTGCCTTTATGGAGAATTGCCCAGTCAGAGGGGAATGACTCCCTTCTCTGGACTAGGCCTGATTTTGGTTTTCATAGTAAGCAACCAGGCAGGCAAAAGGAAACTAAGAATGAGGTTAATGTTTAAACCGACACAGAAAAGATCTGTTGCAGATAATTAAACGTCTCCTCCACAGTTAAGACTTTTCAACTCTTAAATTAGACAGATCTAGACTTCCCATCCTCTGGGAAAGTGAACAAAGATCTTCCCAGTGGTGCTACTGCTTTGGAGAATGAGTTCTTATATTTCATTACTGCTTTCAAGACAGAAAAGATGGTCAGATGTGAGATTTAATAACTCCAAATCTCATTTGAGGTAGTTTCAGTGAACAGGTTTCTCTCTGCTCTTTGGAAGTATTATTTAGCTGCAAATTGGCACACATTTTAGATTAGTGACAGAATGCCTGTAAGTCTTATGTGATATATATATATATATGTTGCAATTTTTGAGTATTTTCTCTTGAAAAAGCTACACATAGATATTGACTGTATGCATGGGCTATTTTAAAGAAAGGTAGTTCTTAAGGGTTAAATTTTGTGTCTAATCCCCTCCTCCACACACACACAAAATTTATAGTGAAAGTCACTACCACTAGGTTCATCAACTGACTTACTCATTCTCCAAGTGACCTACTTAACCTAAGTACTCCCCTTCTCTGTCCATCAGATTGTTCATCCATAAAATAGGTATGAAATGATAACAGCCTCAAAAGGCTATTGTAAGTGTTATGCCCGAAAAACACTCCCAAATGGCCGCAGCAGACAAGTCCGAGACACACTCATGTAAAAGACAAGAGGTGAGATTTATTCAGGCCCCGGGAAGCCCGGACTTTCCTGGCATGCAAGCCCAGGATGAGCCTTCAGGCCCAGGCCGAGCCCGAGCCTGGACTCTCCTGGCATACACATCGAGGAAGTCTCGAACCCGGGGTGGAGGAAGTTTTTATGGGGTACAGAAAGCAAGAAGGGAAGGGTTGGATATGGGTACACTTTTCATGGGTGGTTAGTGATTTCACTAGTAAAGGAGGATTTGGATTGGTACAGGGGATTTCTTAACCGGGGCTAGAGGTAGTGTAGCCTAATTGGGTAGTTGAAGAATACCTGAATTTCAGTAGAAACCTATTACCTATTATGGGAGCTGTTCAAGGGACTGAAACTCATTACCTATTATGGCAGTTGTTCAAGGGAACTGATACTTATTTCCTATTATGGTGGTATGGCAGCTGTCTGCCT
>CAUYQV010165907.1:0-26145 GCA_963574575.1 Galagoides demidoff | reverse complement strand
GGAGCCTCAAGCTATCCCCCTGGGTAGAGTGCCATGGCATCACAGCTCATAGCAACCTCCAACTCCTGAGCTCAAGCGAGTCTCCTGCCTCAGCCTCCCAAGTAGCTGGGACCACAGGTGCCCGCCACAACGCCCGGCCATTTTTTGGTTGCCACCATCATTGTTGTTTGGCAGGCCCGGGCTGGGGATTCGAACCTGCCACCTTAGGTGTATGTGGCTGGTGCCTTAGCCGATTGAGCCACAGGCGCCAAGCCTATGATCAATCTTTTAAAATTTCCTGAAATTTATTTCATGGCCCCAAATAGTCAATTTTTATAAATTATCTAAGTGTGTTTAAAAATAAAATGTTCTTCAATTCAGAAGTATGATATGTAATTATTAGCTTATTTTATTAAGTAATTAATAATCTCATAAGCCCACAAAATGAAAACTGATGATCAAGGCAAAATCATCCACAGATCATTTAAAATCATTCACTGTTTTACATCTATAAATGTGATTGCTCCTTAAGATTTTCTTTCTGTCCTTTCTGTCCATATATGTAAGTTCCTATTCAACATTTCCACATGGATATCTAATGTCACCTCCTCATTCCTGTCCCCACCAAGACCTGGCTTCCCAGGCTTGCTCATATCAATAGCTCTCCAGACTTAAGATCAAAGATTATTGTCTTTCACTGATTGCCTCCTCTCATCCCATTTAATCCATTAGGAAATCATGTTGATACCTCCTCCAAAACATATGTGGAATCTGTCCACTTATTTTCATCTTCACTACTATTACCCTGACCCAAACAAAAACAACTCATTGAGACTATGGTAATAGCCTCCAAAATGTCCTTCTGCTCTTTTGTTTTGCCTCTCTCCTCCACAACCAACTCTCCATATAGTTGCCAGAGTAATCTTTTACATTGACATTCCCCAGATAAAACTCAAGTATTTCCTCTCATAGTTAAAATAAGACCCAAACTCCTCACCTTGGTTTACAGGGCCTACATAATCTGACTTCTGACATTCTCTCTCACTATGTTTCCATTCTGGTCTTCTATCTCTTCTTGTAGCATATAAAGCTCTTTTCCACTTGAGGGTCTACATTAGGCAGAATAGGATAGATTATGCTGCTGTAATACACAATCCCCAAATCCCACAAAGTATCCAACAGGCCAGGCAGTTCTCCAGGGCAACTGTTTTCCATGGTAGTCAGTAGTTCAGGCTACCTCAGTCTTATGATTTCACCGTCTCAGTATTAAGCTTGGTATTATGATTATTTGGTAGAAGAAGAAAATACTAGTAGTGGGTCTTACATCAGCCTGGAAATCATTTATATTGCTTCCTCTCATATACCACTTTCCAGACCTTACTTCTCCATAATCCCACAGGTGCATCCCACAAAATGAGAGGCAAGTCAAACAAGAGTGAGTACCACAAGTCTCCAGCACAGGATCGTTTCCTATTCCTGGAATGCACTTTCCTCTAAAATTTCCCGTGCCTGGCTTCCTATTGAGAACCAGGTCTCATACTTTCTATGGCTGTCATTGCCCACCCAGTGTTTCAATTAAATATAATGTTCAACTCTGATTTAGTTGTTTATTTATTGAACACCTTCTCACTCATCTAGAATGGAAGCCCCATAAAACCAGGCAATTTATCTATCTTGCCTACTCTGGAAACCCCTGGTTCTCAGTAAATATTTGTAGAATACTCAAAAAAACAAATATGATCAGATAGACACGTACATACATACACCCTACATTGTGGATTTTTATCATCTCCAGAATAAAGTGTAAACTCTGTGGCATGGCATAGGAATTTTTGTAACAGAACATCTGATTACCTCTCATTCATCTCCAGAGGCTGGCACTGGGGATATGGTAGTAAATGGTAGGATCTCCAGCTTCATATCTTGCTCTTCTCTTTTTGGCACTTAGGGATAGACGATGTCATATAAACAATCCAACACAAGGCGGCCAACAAATTCCTACTTCTTCAGACAGATCCTCTTTAAAGTTCAGGATTTATTTAGCAAGGAAGGGGATAGATTAATGGCCTGCTAATACAAACCCTACAAAGAAAGAATTCACTCTCTAATTTGCTCTCCCTGGCTAAAGCAGAATCAGTGTAATTCAGGAAAATGCTTATCACTTTTATTAGAATAGTGCTAGATTAAGTTGCTGAAACAAAAACAAAAAAACAAAGTATAACAAGGGTTTATTTCTTATTCAGGCAAAATTCCGTGAAATTCAAGTTACCCTCCCCCATCTTATCCCTATACCACTCATACATAATCTCCAAGATCTCTGCAGTATGGCAAGAGAGAAATAGGCACACTGGTTCTTAGCTGCCTTGCCCCAGATGTGACATGAAGCCATGCCTTAAACTACATTGGCTAGCTCATGGGAAGCTGGGAGATGAGAAGCACATGGATACTGGAAAAGCACTAGGAATTTCTGCCTTAATCAGGTCATCAATTATTCCTTGGATTCTTTCTGTTCACTTGCAGAGACTCTCTCCTGGTCTAGGTCCCAACCTTAGGCTCTCATAGGCTCTCCCAAACTTTGTCCAGTTTCACCAAGAATCCTGCTGTGACATTTTAGCAAAAATCCTTCATTCTTGATATCTGATCAAATTCCTCATTTCCTACTCTTGATATCTATGGCCTGCCTTCAGCAAGAATCCTGTCAAGTTGGTTTAGTTAGAATCTCCCTTACCTCTGATGTTTCTTTTTAGTAATTTTCCACCCACCCTACTCCTTTATCCAACCAATAAATACCTACTTGTCTTTGTGTTCAGAGTTGAGTCCTATCTCTCCTCCCTACTGCAACCCCCCCCCCCATTGTTATTGTCCCTACACTTATCACAATAGTCCTAAGTCAAGTCTGCCTAACCATTTTAACGAGCATCTGCATAACCTTTTTTTCCCTGGGTGCTATGGTGTCATAGCTCACAGCAACCTCAAACTCCTGGGTTCAAGCCATCCTCTTGCTTCACTCTCCTGAGTAGCTAGGATTATAGGCACTCGCTACTACATCTGGCTAGTTTTTCCATTTTTAGTACAGACGGGGTCTTGTTCTTGCTTAGGGTGGTCTTGAATTCCTAAGCTCAAGCAGTCCACCCAGCTGGGCCCCCCGAGTGCTAGGATTACAGGTGTGAGCCACTGCACCCAGCCTGAATAATCTTTTAACACACTCAATCCATTCCCCAGGGAGACAACCTAAAGTACCATCTTGTTGCATCCAGCTTTATGTCCTGGATCTGTGCATTTCTCTTAAGACATGGTTCTTCTTTATAGATATATGGACCAAGAGTCAACTTACATGCTTTCTCTAACAGATCCAAGAGTACAATGATGAAACAATAGAATTTAACTGCCATAAAAATTCTCACTCAAAAAGAGAAACAGTAGTAGGTATAAAGGAATCAATAGTCCACACCAATTCTACAATCGCACTCAGTAGATACCAGGGAAGTCTCCAACACTAAAAATGCAGAGTCCTTGATTAGCCCCTGGTATTCTGCTGAGAAAACATTTCCATTTTCTTTGCTCTTTCTGGCCCAATTCTTTGCCTTCTTGGAAGTGTATTAGTTTTTAGTGGCTGTTGTAGTAAATTACCACAATTCTAGAGGTTTAAAGTTTGAAATTAGAATCACAGGGCTGAAATTGAGGTGTCAACAGGGCTGTGCTCCTTCTGGTGGCTTCAGGTAAGGAGAATCTATCTGTTCTTTGCTTCTTCAAGCTTCTGGCGGCTAATAGCATTCTTTAGCTTGTGACTACATCCCTCCAATCTTCAAGGCCAGCATCTTCAAATCTCTCAAAACTTTTTACATTGCCTTCTTCTGTGTGTCTCTCTGCCTTTTTCCCTCCCTCCCTAAGGACACATGTGAGTATATTTAGGGTCCGCCTGAATAATCCAAGGTAATTTCTCAAAATCATTTGTTTATACCTGTAAAGGCTATTTTCCTACATAAGGTAACATTTATAGGTTTCGGGTATTAGAACGTGTTATATTTGGGGGCCATTATCCAGCCAACTACAGGAAGTTATTCCTTTTACAGTATCTCAGTAACTATATCTGAGAAGTGAAGCATTGGCGGCTGCACAACTTTCTTAGTCTGCTTCTTGTTGGAGGAAGGTTAGTGGCCCAAGGTCTCATATCCTGGACGTCATTCTTCCAGAGTTCTAATTCTTGATTCTATCTTCTTTTGTAATTTTGCGAATCAGATGACTTCTTGAGATACAAAAAGGTGAGCTTGAAAATTATATAAAACTGGCCAGGTGCAGTGGCTCATGTCTGTAATCCTAGCACTCTGGGAGGCCGAGGCAGGTGGATTGCCTGAGCTCACAAGTTCAAGACCAGCCTGAGCCAGAACAAGACCTCTTCTTTAAAAATAGTGGGGCATTGTGGTGGGCACCTGTAGTCTCAGCTACTTGGGAGGCTGAGGCAAGAGAATCACTTAAGCCCAAGAGTTTGAGGTGGTTGTGAGCTGTGATACCATGGCATTCTACCTAGGGTGACAAAGTGAGACTCTGTCTCATAAAAAAAAAAAAAAAAGAAAATTACATGAAAACTATTGTCAATAATAATCTATTTCTTATTAAAAACAATATTCACTATTGTTTGCTTTTGTTAAAATTAAGCATGTGAAATTAAAAGCCTAAGAAAAGCATCATTCATATATAAGAAAATGATTTTTAAGTGGTTAAGAGGAGACATTCCTTATTAAGATATATACAGTTTAAATCTATATTAGATCGTAAGAAGTAGAGATGATGTTAGTCAACTGTGGATCAAACTACAGAAAGTAAGGATCTGGGGCCAGCAGTTGCTAAGCACAGCAGACATAATCCTGCTCTATTACCAGGAAGCACATGGAAGCCTTTTTGTACAATATAAGGCATTGCTTATAAAAATGTGCCATAGACGCTCACCCTGACCTTCTTTCTAGTCCGTCATTTTCTTTCAAAAATTTAATCTTTAGGTGGCATTAAAACTGATGAGAGTCATGAAGCGAATCCCGCAGACTGGTCTTTAAGAAAGGCAGAATTTGAAGGGAAGGAGGGAGGAGACAATACAGATTTGAATGAAAGCAATAAAGGAACAGAAATAAAGGCAGAGGAGAGACCAGGTTTTAGGGAAGGGACAAATGGAGGCAAACCCCATGGGGGCAGAATGGAAGCTGGGAAAGAAAGAGTGGGAGTTAGAAAGGCCAGGGTTTGAATTTTAGCTCCCATAGTTAAAATTAAGAATGCAGTTAAATTCCATAATTTTTGTACACCCTCAGGTTTCTTATCTGTGAAATGAAAGTAATCATGGCTTCTTCACCAAGTTGATTAAGTAATTAAATCATGTATATGTAAGTACCTGGCACCTAATAGGTATACAGTGAATGCTCATTACCTATGTAGAAAGTACAAGTGGGAGGGAAAGAAACAATGAGAGAAATGACTGTCAAATCAAGGGGAAAATGGAACAATTAACCCTGGATCTATAATGGAAAAAAACAAATATTCAGTGAACATAAGGGAATGAATCATTCTAAAAATAAAAGAGGTGAAAAAGTAGAAGCAGGAAGTTGTTACAAAAAGGCAGGCAAAAGATAAGGGAACTTTGGCCTGAGATAGTGGTACGCACAGTCAAAACTATTTAGTATTGACATCTATTATTTAACTCCAGGGTCTTGCTGATGGTCTGGATTTGAAATATGAGGCAAAAAAGAGTAATTCTTCAGATAATTGGGTAAATGAGGATGTTTTTGTAAAATGAGGCAGACTGGAGTGTCAAGCAGGTGGATGAGTGACATAAGTTTTGTCTTGACCTTAAGAGGACACAATACCAATGTGACATTTAACTATGGCAATGGATGCAATCCCTTACAAGAAAAATATTGCCATGACTATTTCTATACCCTGAGGAATCCCAGCTTGCAGAGATTGTAAAGAGAAAAGAGGGACCTGTGAGACAGGAGGAAACCAGGACAGTGTAGTGCTAAGGAAGCAAAGTGAAGAATCGGTCAAGAGCTGCTCAGTGAAGTTAGGTCTGAAAAACATCCACAAGTTAGAAATGTGGAGATAGTGGGGGACCTTGTTGAGATCATTGTAGTGGAATGCCTTGGGATCAAGCCTGAAGTAATACGAAACCAGCCCAACAAAACCTGAAAGCAGTATTGGGGTTTCTATTATTAATAGAAGGTCATCTAACAGCCAGATCATAAAATTTTCTAGTTCCAACTTTCCTGGGGACTTCTGTCACTCCCAGAATAAAACCTGAACTCTTTACCATGACTTGTAAGTCCCCACATGACCTGGCACTCGTCCTAGTTTCTTTCAAGAGCCGCCTCACCCAGCAGCCATGGCAGATTTTTGCTATTCCTTCCAGAGGCCAAGCTCCTCTACTCCTTTCCCCTACTTATTACACAGCCTGCGCTGGCTCCTGTAAATAAAACCGTACTCCCCTAATATCCTGGAGATGTGACCTATGAAATGAAGAAGTCTGTATCAGGCTGCTTTTCATCTTGCTTGAACAAAATGGGAATTGGGAAAAGCAAACAAAATCTTTTGAATATAAGCTCACTTGATAAGTCTACTTAAATTTTACTATCCTAATGTATTCAATATTGAATATTCTCGAGTTCTTCCTGTCCTCCTTCCTTCCTAATTGCACATAACATCTTGGTTATTATAAATTGTGTCTAGATTAGCGAAATCCATTAATTTTAAGGGAATAAAAGGAAAACTAACTTCATCATTCTGATATGTTTAAGAAGTAGCCCTCCCAGTTCGGCGCCTGTGGTTCAATCGGCTAAGGCGCCAGCCACGCACACCTAAGGTGGCGGGTTCGAATCCCCAGCCCGGGCACGCCAAACAACGATGGCTGCAACCAAAAAAAAAAAAAAAGGCTGGTGTTGTGGTCCCAGCTACTTTGGGAGGTGGAGGCAGGAGACCCGCTTGAGCCCAGGAGTTGGAGGTTGCTATGAGCTGTGATGCCATGGCACTCTATCCAGGGGGATAGCTTGAGACTCCGTCTCAAAAAAAAAAAAAAAAAAGAAGTAGCCCTCCCAATACATGCAATTTTGGTTCCAAGATAGGCTTTAGGGAGTAACTGACATGACTGTTTCACCACTAAAAAAAAAAAAGAAAAGTACTGTATACGTAAGACTCATTTGAGAGCACTGTTTTCTACTGCCTCAAGGGGAAGTATTGCTTTGGTGAAGAAACCCTCTAATGAAAAGCCACCAATTGAACAAAATGAATACCCCACACACTTGACTATGTATTTTTAGTGCTTCACATCACATCAGCTCTCATTTGATGTCTCCTGAAGCATTATTTTATTCTCCCAGTTTTAAAGATTTCCCATGCCATATTGATGATAGCACACCATAACTTCATAAAATATACTGAGGACTCAGAGATAAATCAAAAGCGAGTAGGAAAAAGGCATCATTCCTTTATAAAATTTACTGTAGCTTAAAATAATAAATATAATTTCACTTTAAGAGAATATGATTATTCTATGAAGTACATCTGTAACCATTGTAACAGAAAGGCAAAACTGTCTTAGAAACAAAAGCATGAGCTTTGGAGTCAGACAGCATTTGATTCAGACCCTGGTGCCTCTTATGTGATCTTGGAAATTTTTGAATTTCTTGAAGCCTAAATCTCTTTGCTAGTAAAATGAAGGTTAATACTTATATTACAGGGTTGAGAATTAAAAGTGATCACGTATAAAATACATTACATAACAAAAAGTGTTAAAACTCCAGTTCAACTATGATTTTGTTAGACTTTTATTATGAATATATTCTTTTTTGAACCATTTCAGATCTTACCAAAATTGCAAAATTTAAAGCAGCCAATTTTAAAGGAACTGGCTGTAGCTTTCATATTATATATAATATGAATATAAATTGAGAGAGTTTAACTCAGTTGCCCCTGGTAGAGTGCCATGGTGTTATGGCTCACAGCAACCTCACTCTTTGGGCTCAAGTGATCCTTTTGCCTCAGCCTCCCAGATAGCTGGGACTGCAGGTCCCTGCAACAGCACCAGGATAGTTTTAGAGACAGGGTCTCGCTTTTGCTCAGGGTGGTCTACAACACCCAAGCTCAATCTATCCACCTACCTCAGTCTCCCAGAGTGTTAGGATTACAGGTGTGAGCCACTGTGCCTGGTCAATGTTTTTCTTCTTTAAGGAGCACTGTGTGTATGACATTTTATTGATGGCCAAGCATGGACCCTAATTTCTTTGATGTAAAGACTATACTATATAACTTGTAGGTATTAACTTGATGTGAAGAATACAACATGAATTTCTGAAAACCTGTAAATAACCACATAAGACTATATTTCGTAACTCATAGTAAAGGTATAGTTATGTCTTATTTTTTCAAATATACACAACTATAATGTAATAATAATCCAAGTTACTTCAAATAGAGATACACTCTGATTTTTTATTAGAATATTGTCCTAATACTTTTCCCCTTAGATTACTTTTGTTTATATTCCAAGTGAAATCGTAAAACTGACTAGAATAGAAAAAAAATCAGTAGTGGATTAAGCATTTGCCACATATTAAAGTGTTTAATACAAACTGAGTGGCAACATGTTACTAAACCAATAAATATAATGTATTAAGTAACAGACTAAAAAAAATTCTGAATACAATAAAGGATGAATAAGTCATTCAAATGAACTATATATGAACTTGCAGTTAAAAATATACTTTCAAAGAATGGAAAAAGTATGATCAAAAGTATCCATTTTTTACTACTTTATCCTTTAGTATTTCTTACATAATGACTTGATCTTGATATGCTCTAGAAGAGTAAGAAAAAGTCCTTTTATATTTCATGATTGGTTTAATCATTAATTCCATGGGGAAGAACCATTAAAACAAATTCTTATAATATCATCTGTTAGGTCCAATTACATGGGTATGATGTAACAAAAATGGTTACAAATTTATATATGCATATTTACATGATATACTCAAAACTATCAAGCTACTTAACTATATCTGAGGAGATACATTATGACATGAGTTAAACAATTTTTCATTGCTTATTAGAAAGAATGCAGTCAAGCTTTTAATGGAAGTAATATACAAGTGAGGCACTTTTGAGATCAGGAATAGAAAGCGAATGACACTATACACTGGAAATGTTCACAAAAATCTCTGTGTATTTTTAATACAAAGCTTTTCAACTAGATTATCCTTGAAAAATTTCAAACTAACAATTTATGCAATTTAAGAAGCTTTCAGGAACAATGGCTAACATTTATCAGTGTACCAAAGCATATGAAAGTTTTATAACCACCTGGCTGCTAGGCCAACAGTACCTTAATACTGTAAAGCCCTTTTTGGTTTTTGGTTTATATTAATCACCTCAGGTTGTTATTTCTTTTCACAAAAAATTCTTCTTTTTTGTTTGTGAAACACCTTATGGTGCTATTATCATCATGACTTATAATCTAATGTTTTAGTGCAAGAATAATGCAAGTTTCTAGTGCTTTCTTGTATACTTAGAAATGTGATCACAGAGATCAAATCAAGAATTAGTAAATATTTAGTGATGAACCTGTGTTTTCAGGTAACTAAAGTTTTCTAAGTTTTATACAGAAAAATGCTACACTTGCTTAATGCACCTTTGGGCTACCATTAAAAACCCAATCTTAGGATGGTACCTGTGGCTCAGTGAGTAGGGCACTGGCCCCATATACTGAGAGTGGTGGGTTCACCAGCTGCAGCCAAACTGCAACAACAACAAAAAACCCAATCTTAAATACATATTTCCAGGTGTAATCACAAAACCGAAAACATTTCAACGAAAGAACTATCTTTAAAATTCTTTACATTGCCCATTTAGAAGTGCGTGTTTCCTGTACTCTGGAGACCTACATGGATATTAAGAAACATCTTGTGCCATTCAATTAAGGGGGAGAAAGGAAGAGAGGAAAAAGAAAAAGCCAGACTTACCCAAGATTCAGATGGCATTATACACATGAATTCAAAGTGCATTTGTATTACTTCAAAAATTCATTTTAGGCACTGCAGAAGAGCCAATGAAAATAGGTAGTTTTGAGTCTTTCCTTTAAATTTTCCCCCCTGCCCCATCTTTATCTCAAACATTCACACATAGTTTCTAAAATTCAAAATTAAATACAGGTATTTATGGGGTGTTTTAAAAAAATTCTCCAGACTGGCAATGGGAGGAACAAATAATACCATTTTGGTAATGGTTTTTGAGAGTTAAAGAAATTGGTTCTATAAATGTCTCAGCACAGCCATTAAATTTGATTGCCGGTCCCAAATATCAATACATATTTTAAAACAGGGTATGTAAGAAAAAAGTGCTTAAAATCTTTCAGTGAGCCAACAAGACACATTAGAGAAAAGAATCACTTTACAGTTCCTTTGAGACATCTCCTCACTCCTGGTTTGCCTGGTAGGAGGTGGCCTGTTGGTGGTAGTGAAGATCCCTGTCAGCTCTCTATTGCCATCTCAGGTCTCCAGTCTGGAAATCATCCAGTAGGTGGTGCTGAAGCTCCACATCGCATATTTCTCCAGAAACCAAGTAATTCCCCCTTTTCAGCCAGAATACCACTGAATAATTATCAACTCTGAACAAAACAAGCTCATCAGACCAAAGTTTTTTTTGTTATGCTATCTAGAAGATTTCACCTTCAACATTTACTATTACTTAAGCAGTTTTGTTGAGCCATTTGCTTATACTAGAATTAAAAACAAAAGTTTTGGAGGAGCTAATTGGCAGGCAGCCCCCAATCTGTAAAGAGAAAATGTTTCTGAATGTACCTATACACGTTTAAAAATCAGAGATTTAAACTACCAATTTATTTTCACATAGGAATTCTAATTCATTCAAGAGAAAATTTCCACACAGGGATTCAGAAAACAGTATATCATTAGTTAGTCTTCTAGACTGAGTTGGAAAGTGGGTGTTTTAACTATAAAGATCCAAGGTGAAATAAAACCATTTCATCACCATAGTTTTTAATGAAGAAATTTGTTTAAAATTGTAAAGGAAAAAATGGGAATGGGACGGCAAAATCTTAGCAGCAAAGTGGTTAAACAAATTGAAAATATTAATGCACAAACATTAAAATATTAAAGCATATGTTGCATATAAAATACAGTACAAAACCAGGAGTTGCACTATACTGATTAGTGCTTAACAGAAGAAATGATTAAATTTGTTCTTCCCAGAAGTATATATACAGGTCACTTCCACAGCATTTTCCTATACAGCCAGCAAGTTATTTTCTTCAGTTATTCACACCTTGCTCAAACCTGAATTATAAACTTAGCACTTACAAATATGAAAATTCATTCACAAGGAAACCAGTATTTCCATTTCACCAGTAGAAAGTAATTTTCAAAGTTAACAGTCTATTCTAGGAAACCAAGTTTAGCTGAAAACTTAGGGACGAAGATCATCTGGTGTAGCAGCATTCAAATATACAAACAGTAAAAATAAGACTTCAAATTGCTGCTACAGTGTCATGTTTTGGATTTAGTTCATCCAATTGATTTTTAGTACAAAACTAGAAATGCCCTCCTCTTCATAATGTCTGTAGTTATCAATATATTTTTCTTCTTTTCAATGTGAAATAATATTTCAAGATGACCTATATATATACACAATGTTGTCAGTTCAAGCTGTCATATAAATATAAATGTTTTCTTTAAAAAAAAGTATTTTACAGACAGTGTTATATACATTGTTCAGTTTGATCTGGGGCAAAAGAAGAAAGGTAACACAAGCTTAAGTGTGATATATAAAAAGAATGATACATAAATGACATTTAAAAACCTGCATAGAAAATGAGCTTCAAATGGTAGTGTGATTTTAATTTTTATCACCTGTGAAACTTCAACTTCAAGCCATCAAAAAAAAAAAAAAAAAAAGGCACACTTCTCAACTTTATCCCTCTGAGGGAATGTTCTTAAAGAACCCTTTCCTTGGTTAGAGTTTTAACGTAACACTTAAAAAAATGTGACCTCAAGATATTTTAACAGTTTGTGGGAACATTTAATCAACTACTTTGTGAAACATCCAGTAATATAATGCTCTGCAAAAGAAATAAATTTATATGTACAAGATATTTCATTCACAATGTTGGATTAAATACTTTCCTGGGATAGTTTAGCACACATTTTAACATAACATAATTTTGCTTTTGGCCAGTTTAAGTAAAAATAAAATGCAACTGAGAAGTTATCATTGTTACGTAAGTAATAAGCACTGAGGATTAAGCTAAAAAATTAGTAACACAGCTGAACATATTCTGGTTTAGCAGAATGATAAATGGAGATCTCATGAAGAAACTTTTATAATAACTATCCAAGTTACACTTTTTGCCTTGTAAAACACTTGTAAATGCAGTATTATTTTTTAAAGGAGGAAACACTGAAAGAAAACAACTTGCTGGTGGAATACCACAAAAAAACCAAAACAACTAAAAAAACCCTCACTTTTTTTCATGTTTACTCAGTCTCTTTTTATATAAAAATAAGTGTTACGTTCCCATCAGAACATTAGACAATTACAACTGTGCTTTAAAAAAAGTTGGTCACTCAAGGTTATTAGAATATTTTTAAGGATTTTAGATTACCAGAATGTACAGATATAACTCAATATAAATTGTAGCCAAAGAGAAATGAGGATGAAAATATCAAATCATTCACATGGAATAAAAACGTTAACTAGATGAGTTAAATATTCAAAATATATGGAATGTGACAGTAGATACATAACTAGGAAGGGGATGAAAAGTTTAATATGTAATAATTCGTACCTTACATTTAGTTAAATATAAACATTTGTTATTTGTACATAAAACTGCTTCCAAAAAACTAATAAATGATTTAGTTGCACTTGTTTTACTTATAATTCCCAAGTGTTAACTTTTCTTAGATTGAAATCAACTGTCCCCTAGTGCACTTTTATTTTTAGTTCATGTCCTAATAAATTCAAACCTTTAAAAGTCCCATCACCTAATGCATAAATATACAAAAATGTCAAAAATTAATCCCTTTTAGTTGGATATTTTATGCTGACTTTTTATAGCCAATAACCATAAACGGTTTCCTTCTGCAAATACTACAACCTGTAACAAAACACGCCATGCACTCAATGGAAAAAGTTAGGCATGGCTAACATTTGTGAAATGCCAAGAACTGACGAATTCTGCTTCTTCCACATGTGGCCCCAATGATACCAGGCAAGATTCCATATTGCTTGCCAAATCCAAGTTAGCTAATTCCTGGAAAAAAAGATTTTAAGCTCGTCCTGGCACTGGATCACTTCATCCGGCAGCTTTATGTTTCCCACCACAGCAACCACACGCCTCACCACAGCGATGGCACATTCTCAAAGGGACGTAGCAGCACATACATGGTACAATGAAGGACAAAGCTACCAGGGCTAACCATCGTAAGCAGAACTTGTCATCGCTAGTGTCACATGAACAGGGGTCAGAAAAATCTCCCTCTGAGTCTGACATACAATGATACAACATGCTCTCTGCACAGAGCATGCAACTAACTTGATATATGCATCTTTTAATAGGGTCTGGAGCATCCTGACATTTTCCCCTGCCATTTTCTTCATGATTAAACCTCTCCTGGCAGTACACACAGCGAGAACGTTCACCATCCTCTTTTCTTCGTTTTGACTTCTTAAATTTTAATGAGGAAGGCTGTGCCTTAAATACCACAGAGTCTTTGAGTGAACTTAACTTAGTTTCATCCCCACAAGAGTACAGATAGTCTGATTTTTTACTGTCTGGCTTAGGAAAATGAATATTGGAGTCAGTATCATCTCTCTCCAACTCATTCTTCCACATGTCAGGATGTCTGTAGTCTGCATAACGACGTATTAAGATATCTCGAGGGTTTATTCTGACAATCTCATCCTCATCTTGAAAGCTGACATGTCGGATTGATTTCAAAGGGACCTAAAAGAGAAAGAAGTTAAAACTGCAGTAAAGACTGTAATGGTTAATTTTATGTGTCACCTTGGTGGGCTGGGCCACAGTGCCCAGACATTTGTTCAAACATTATTTTGGATGTTTCTGTGATGTGTTTTTTTTACATGAGCTCAACATTTCAATTGGTAGATTATGGGCGAAGCACAGTGTACCTTCTGTGGTATGAATGGACATCATCCAATCAGGTGAAGGTCTTAGTAGAGTAAGAGTAGTCTTCCCCCGAGTAAGGAGATCTGCTGGTAGGCTGCATTTGGACTCAGACTACAACTCTTTCCTAGGTCTCCAGCCTGACACTCCACACTGAAGATTTGTGGTCTGTACCTCTACTATCACCAAGAGCCAATTCTTTAAAATAAAACCCTATCTATCTAATCTATCTATACATGATATTGGTTCTGTTTCTCTGGACAACCTTGAAAAACATAGATTTTTGTTGCCAAGAAATGAGGTACCACTGTAACAAATGTCTAAAAATGTGGAAGTGGCTTAGGAATTGGGTAATGAGTAGAGGCTGAGAGTGTTGTGAGAAACACTCTAGAAAGAGCCTTGATGAGACTGCTGGTGGATACATGGATTCTAAAGGTGCTTATGTCTCAGACAGAAATAAGGAACATGTACTGACACTTGAAAAAAGGTGATCCTTGTTATTAAGCACCAAAGAACTTGACAGAGTTGTATTCTAGTGTTTTTTGAAAGGTAGAAATTGTGAGTGATGAACTCGGTCAGACATTTAGTGGAGATTTCCAAGTAAAGTTCTGAAGGTGGAACCTACTTTTTCTTGCTACCTACAGTAAATGTAAGAGAGAGAAAAAGTGAAGATGTTGTTAAGCAAGAAGGAAACCGACTTGAAGATGTGGAAAATTCTCAGTATATCTAATACTGCAAAAAATGAGAAAGCGTGTTCTAGAGAGAATACTTTGGGTACAGCTGAATAATTGTAGGATAAAGTGAAATGCTGCCACTTGGACTGAAGGAGTCAGGAGTAGGACAAAATGAAGGAAGGGTATCAGACTTCTCGAGTTCTACAGGATGGACCCAGGGAGCTATGTGGTATGAACCATGTTATTCTACAGAAAAAGGGAAGAATGACCTGAAGGCAAGTTGTCTCCTCCTCCATTCCAAAGAGTGGGACCAAGTCTTCAATTTCAGTGGGCTACAGCATTAAGTCAAAGAGAATTATTCGTAATCCTAAAATCTTAAAAACTCCTAACCTCTTTTAGAAAGCCTTTAAAAAAATCTAACAGAATTTTCTTTGGTAGGTTTTAAAATTGCTTAGGACCCCTTGACACCTTTCTTCATTTCAACTTCTCATTTTGCATGCCTTTCCTAACACTGCATTTTGTAACCAATAAGTTATCTGCTCTCAGAGGTTCACAGCTGGAGAGGAAATTTTGTTTTAAGTTGAATCATACATCAAGTCCCACTTACACTTTATTTTGAGAGATGATATCCAGGTGAGTTTTGGGAGTTAGTTGATGATGGAATATGATAAGACTTGGGGGCTGCTGGGATAAAAGTGAATGTATTATAGTCAGGGATTGTGGTGGGTGCCTGTAGTCACAGCTACTTGGGAGGCTGAGGCAAGAGAATTGCTCAAGTCCAAGAGTTTGAGATTGCTGTAAGCTGTGATGCCATAGCACTCCACCTAGGGTAACACGGTAAGAGTCTGTCTCAAAAAAAAAATAAAAAGAAAAAGAAAAGAAAAGAAGAAAGAAAAAAAGAGAAAGAAAAGAAAAGAAAGAGTGAATGTATTTTGAATGGGAAAAGGGCAGAATGTTATGGGCTAAATCCTGTCCTCTTAATATTCATATGTTGAGGCCCTAATTCCCAGAACACCTCAGAAAGTGACTGTATTTGAAGACAGGACCTTAACAGAGGTAACTAAGTTAAAATGTGGCCCTTAGGGTAGACTTTAATCCAATATAACTTGTGTCCTTAAAGGAAGAAATGTGGACACAGAAGAGACATCAGGAAATACATGCAAAGGAAAGACAATGTGAAGACTCAGTGAGAAGGTGGCCTCTGCATGCCAAGGAGAGAGGCCCTGGAAGAAACCAAATCTGCCAATACCTTGGATCTTGAACTTCCAGCCCCCAGACTGTAAGGAAAACAAATCTGTTCTAGACATCCAATCTGTGCAAATTAATACAGATTTGGCTATACACAAAGTTTCTGAAAAAATGACCTACCTCTCACTTCCCTTCTCCCTCTCCCACCTCTCTCTTTAACCTTTCTGTGAGGCCAAACAATAAAATTCCTTTAAAACTTTCCATTACCATAAAGGTGGGGGCTAGTAGACATATTGGTATCTCCTCCTTCCAGTCATTAGATAGTCTGTAAGTAAGCACCTAAATTGGGGACAAACTTCTTCCTATGCCCCGAACCCCTGAACATTTGAAATTGGGTATAAAAGCATTCTGGGTCTGGGCTAAAGGCAGAATGATGGATGCAGTCCTTTAAAGTAACAATATATTATATATTTTCTTTGGTTTCTATGTGCTGACAAAGCTGTGAAATCCCTCAGATTGAAATGAGAAGTTTGGATAGAGTTTCAGAAGTGGAGTTTATAAGCATTTTATTTATTTATTTATTTTTGGTAGAGACAGAGTCTCACTTTATTGCCCTCAGTAGAGTACTGTAGCGTCATAACTCACAGCACCTCCAATTTCTGGGCTTAGGTGATTCTCTTGCCTCAGTCTCCTGAGTAGCTGGGACTACAGGTGCCCGCCACAATGCCCAGCTATTTTTCTGTTGCAGTTTGGCCAGGGCTGGGTTTGAACCCATCACCCTTGATATATGGGGCCAGCGCCCTATCCATTGAGCCACAGGTTACCACCTGATTTATATGCATTTTTAGAAAAATTTGCCAATGAAAAATTTTCTAGTATAATTAAAATACATGGAGCATTAGAAGGACTGAAAAATTTCCCCTACATACTAATTAGTTATATACCAATTAATAATATACATATCAGAAAATAAACTTACATTACTCACCCTATTTTGGGACTTGAGGCCTCCACATTCCTTGGACATTTGCCGCTGTACATATTCCATACTTCTGCTCTGAATATCTAGGCCTGGTTGACTGAATCTTATCTAAAATACAAACATTTTCTTTCTTTTAACGTAACTATATACAGTGGACATTTAAAAACTTCATAACCTCTTATTAATGAAGTTTTACAAAATGGTTTTGATAAAAAGCATTGAATCACCCCCTCCTCCTTAAAAAAATACAAGTTTTTTTCTTACACACTTAAATTTTAACAAGTGGTGTATAGCCAAAAAAAGTAAAAACAACCCAAATATCTATCAACTAATGAATGTAGAAAAAGCCACAGGGTAGAATATAATTCAACCACACAACAAGAAATAAAGTACCTGGGTAAAGGGCCCAAATACAACTTGGACTTTACCAAACAGATGCAAACAATGTAACCTAATTATGAAAATTAAAAAAAAAAATAATAAAATGCTTATACATGTCACAATAGTAGTTGCCTGGGGCTGGGGGACAGAGGAATAGGAGCAATGACTGCTAACTGGTATGGGGGTGGAGGGGTGTTTAGAATAATGTTTTGGAAATGTTTCCATACTGGTGATAGTTGCACAACTTGTGTATATACTAAAAATCAATGAATTATATAACCCTTTTATGATATGTGAATTATATCTCAATTTTAAAAAATCATAGACATTTGGTGTGCTGATATACTTATTAGCTTTTTTAAACTGTGAAACTAATTTCAATGGTAGGTTATAGTTAAAATTTATTGGTGTAGTTTTTATAATGAAAAAATTCAAACATATGTACAATGTTACAACTACAATAAAACTACCATCCTGTACAAAAAAAAACTGTATGTACATGGAAAATTCTCAAACTGTACAAAAGTACACAAAGTAAACTCTTCCATCTTAGAACTTAAGTCCCAGGCCTGCAAATTAACTATCATTAAAAAATTTCAGGCTGGGTATGGTGGCTTACCCCTGTAATCCTAGCACTCTGGGAGGCCAAGGCATGACTGCTTTAAGTCAGGAGTTCAAGACCAGCCTTAGCAAAAAAGAAGAGACCCTGTCTCTACAAAAAATTAGCCTGGTGTGATGCCATGTGTGTGTAGGATCCAGGCTTTCACAAGATAAGGTGGGAGGACTGCTTGAGGCTAGGAGTTTGTAACCATCACAGGCAACATAGGAAATGCTGTTTCTACAAAATATTAAGTAATGAGCCAGGCATGGTAACATGCACCTATAGTCTCAGCTACTTGACAGGCTGAGGCCAGATGATCACTTCATCCTGTCTGAGGTTACCATAAGCTATGATCATACTACCACACTCTAACCTGGGTGACAGAGTGAGACTCCCATTTCTTTTTTTTTTATTTTTATTTTTTGAAACACAGTCTTACTTTGTCACCCTTGGTAGAGAGCTGTGGTGTCACAATCTTGGGCTCAAATAATCCTCTTGCCTCAGTCTCCCGAGTAGCTGGGACTACAGATACCCGCCACAAGGCCTGGCTATTTTTAGAGACAAGGTCTCACTCTGGCTCAGGCTGGTCTCCAACCATGAACTCAGGTAATCTACCTGCCTTGGCCTCCTGGAATGCTAGGATTACAGGTGTGAGCCACCACACCTGGCCCCAAACTGTGGATCTTTAAAATGGGATACTTGGCTTGGCGCCTGTGGCTCAAGTGGCTAAGGCGCCAGCCATATACACCTTACGTGGCAAATTCAAATCCAGCCCGGGTCCGCCAAATAACAACGACGGCTGCAACCAAAAAATACCCAGGTGCTGTGGCGGGTGCCTGTGGTTCCAGCTACATGGGAGGCTGAGGCAGGAGACTCACTTGAGCCTAGGAGTTGGACGTTGCCATCAGCTGTGATGCCATAGCACTCTACCCAGGGGGATAGCTTGAGGCTCTGTCTCAAAAAAAAAAGGATACTTTATACTGTCTCTTGTTTTTGCATTTATCAATACATTACGGATACATTTGTAGGTAGAACAGAATAATTCAGAAATTGATAGGAGAATCAATCCCTATGGATTAAAAGGTCTGAAATGGGACTTCAAGTAAATACAGAATGAGAGTTAAATATTTACTCAAGCTAAAAAAAAAACAAAAACCCAGAACAGAATTATAGAAAAGAAGTAGAGAGATAAAATTTTTTTTCTTGACAGGATACAATAATATCAAGTTACATATTAAATATGTCCACCCAGAGATCTATTTTAAGGAGTAAAAATGCCCACTTTTTCACTTATTATCTTAATTTTACTGTCTCAGAAAAAAGACACACACCACATAAACACATATACACTTTGGAAAACTACCTGAGTCAACAAAGTCTATAAATATTCGTTTTCTCACATAATGCCTAAGCAAAAAGATAAATACAGTGTTGATCTTTTCTCTGTTATTAAATACAGATGTTACAAGATATAGTTAAATTAATCACTGATTCTTAACATCTTGGAAATTTGATGCTATTGCTTTCATCTTTACAAGAATTTATCAGTTTAAAAGCTATTTCTCTAAAATTGGTCACAAATGAAATTTTAAAAGGACTTCATTTATGATAACACAAAATGGTACAAAGTAATAATCCTATGAAACATGTATCACATCTTTTCACAAAGAAAATATGAAGTTTTATTGAGAAATACAGAAAAAGGGCTAAATAGGTATATTCATGAGTAAGACTAAATTATCCCTTCAACTAATAAATTGAGTACAGTTTAAATATCAAACACAAAATAATTTTTCATCAAACTTGATAAGCTACACAGCCAAAAAACGACCCAAGAGTTTAAACAAAGTTAGGATACTTGCTCTACAGATACCAAGGCTTGTTAAGAATCTGCAGGAATTCTATAGTAATGAGCACAACACTGCACAGGTGCAAAGACAAACAGACCAATTAAGCAGACTGCAGAGACCAGAAACAGACCCTAAAATATAGATAAACTTGATATGACAGATATGGCACTGTGTGTCAGTGGAAGAACAGGCTCCAAAAATGGTGCTGGAACAGTTAGTTATCTCTAAGGAAACAATAAAATTTGATCTTTACCACAGAAATTAGTTTAGTGTAGATTTAAGACAAATCCTTAAAACTTTCAGAGCAAAGTGGAGATAAAATATTTGAGATAAGGATACAAAGGAATGTGTAAGAACAGCACAAGGAAAAGAATGTTAAATTCAATTGCAATACAATTTAGAATGTCTGCTCACCGGGATATCATAAAGAGAGTAAAAAACAATCACAAAGTAGGAGATACTGGCCACAAATAAAACTCAAAAAAGATCTGTACCCAGGATACACAGAGAAGTAACACAGTAACATTTTTTTTTTTAAGTATAAGAGCACACAGTTAAAATCAATTTGTAAAGAAATAATCACAATTACTTCTATAGTTTTCAAGTTTTCAATGCATATCCCTTGGTCATACAGTACACACCGACCCTATAGTTTAACTCATCCAAGAGCCTTTTGCAGCACATTAACATCAGAGCCCACTCTGACACACCCTGAAGAAACTCATGTATATAACTGAGGACAAGAAAGTTTATACCGGCAGTATGCCTAATAATGAGAAAAATCTAAAGACAACAGAAATATCCACTGGCAAAAGAAGAAGAAATAAGTAGTAAACTATCAGAAAAAGCATTACAATGCTAAATAAGTAAAATTCAAGGTAATGGTCACCTCTACAATGAAAGCAAGAGAAGAGATTGGGAGGTGTACCTTTTGTTCGGTGGTTTCTCAAGTGTGCAGTGCATATGTGAGTATTCTTTTCTATGTATTAACTATGTCACAAATCTTTGATCATGAGCTCACTGATACATGCTAGTGGAATGCTCCCTAGAAACCTGAAAGTAAGAGAAATTGAGAATAAGAGCTATAATGGCCTCCAGGCCTAGGAGATTGAACTAAAACCTCACTGAATGTATTACAATTCTGAAACACTGTACCTCCGCCTGTCCCTCCAAAGGATTTAAACTGAGCATGGAGGCATTGCTATCAAGCACTAGTAGAAGGAAAAATCTAAGGAAGCATTTAAGTGACCATTCTCTATGGATGTCTCATTCCTGCAGATCTATAAACATAGGCATTGTCTTTTGTTTCAGATTTTTTCTTTTCAAGGATGTTTGTATAGGGAAATCCTTGAAAAGTGTAAGTTCTCTTCTGTAAGAATAAGCTTGTTTAGTGTCCAGTATAACAAAGACAATGTCTCCTCTCACAGCAAAAGCCAGGCAGGCTTACTGCCCATTATAAAAGTTTTGGCCTTCCTAAGTACAGAATTTCAATGTTGTGATGCAGAACCACTGAGTGTACAACATATTCCTGGGCATCACCCCCATGAGACTTGGGGGAGGCAAGGGGAACCAACATAAACATAAACTTCATGCTACTTATTATGCTACTACTAATAAAGTTATTTGTCTCTGACTCAGCAGCCTTATGTCTTCTGGCAGCATTAACAAAACTGGGAAGGTAAGTTGCTAGTTTATAAAGTAAAACGTTAAGACTCTTTGTAGTTCATCAAGGCAGGAGACTAATCCTTTTGGCAAAGTTGTTCCTCTGTCGTAGAAAAAAAAATCCATCATGCTAACCCAGTTGAATGCAATTAACATTCTAAGTATATAGTACTCTGTTGAGCATTTACACTCACCCAGTTAGTTTTTAGTGATATCTCATAAAGATCTATTTTGTGTAAAAAATGTACTAAATAAGCTACCACCAGTACTATAGTCTTCATGATGGTTTAAATTTTAAGTTCTGATTTTTAAATAGTTTCCTTAAAATTGATTATTTGAATCTCTGAAAGATGACTTTAGTCTTAGTACCCTAACAAAATAAGGTTTCTGATCTATAAACTAAGAGATAGATTCTGTCCTATGGGAAATTCATCCCGTACGGCCTTTGGGTCACATGCAAATGGTAACTGGCATACAATCCTAATAGTATATATAGTGTGTGCTGAAGGCCAAGTGTGCTTTATTCATGTCGAGAAACTCCTCTAACATTTATTTACTAAATATACAGCTATTATCTATTGTAGCTTTAAGAGAGAACACCATCCTATTCTAATTCCTACTAAATTGAGAAGTCCGTCTACCTTAACATCAAAAACTGTGTAAGCATCTAGTTGTGAAAATTCGTATACAATATAACCCTTGTTCCTATAAGTCAAGTCAATCTTGGAGACAAGGAAACATATCAATTATAAAGGATTAGGAGTATTACTGCTAATTATTTACTAAAACATGTTCCCTAGTGCTGGGTAACTCATTTAATCATTTTATCTTCATAACATCCTTAGAAAGTAGATATTAATATATTCCTATTTATAGATGAGAACACTAAGGTACAAGGAAATTGAGTAACTTGTCCATAGCCTCCTAGTGAGTAAGTAAAGAATCTGGAATTCAGACCCAAACAGTCTGGGCACCAGAGGCCACATTCACAATGCTAAAGTCATCTGCCAAATGTTCACTTCCTTCAGTGCAGTTATTTAGCACTGTTTTCTGCTTTCTATATTGTTTACCTCATCACTGCTGCTACTGTCATTTTGGGAGAAAGGTTCAATTCTGCCGCTCTCCAATACCCAATAAATCAAAAGAAACTTTGAAGCCTATATTCTTTCAGCTGAATAAAGTGCCAGGACCTGGGCTGAGAAATATTGGTCTATAAAACTTAGTACTATATTTACCATGTTTTCTTTCCCTGCTTGATACTATAAATGAGTGACTTAGTTCAGGATATGCACATCTCCACTGGGATGAGTTTTTCTGCCTACCATTCAAAATGTTGGAACATATTTTGTATTTAGAAGTGTTATACTGGGTTTCTCCAGCTTCTTCAACTGCCTTACTTCTAGGATGCCTGGAAGTTTACAAGCAAATATGACTCTTAATAGGTTATTCTGATATCTCCAAAACTCTGGGATAAAGTATACAAATTACTTTCCATTTTCATTCTTGCTATTATATTGCTCAAAGTAAAACTAGCTTATAAGTAATTTTTCCTTTCAGTATCAGTATTTTAATGTGATTCTTTGTTATTTCTTATAAACCTTCACAATAAATTTGGAAAACATGCATAAGCTACAGATAATTTCTATCATGCAAATAAGAGCATTTACCATAGTAGTTGCTGTGAGGATGAAAATTAAGTTATGTAAGTAAAGCACTGAAAACAATACCCAGCAACATAGTGGGCATCTGCTATGATAAAATGATCAGATTTAGTGAAATATAAAGATACAAGGATCCTAGAGCCTTTCATAATCTGTGTCCAGCTTGAACATTTCAAACCACTTATTTCCTACGGTATGGCTTGGTTCAAAGTTGCTGGAAGAAAAGCTCCCTCCTGATGTTGCTAGAATTATTCTTTTTTTTTTTTTGAGACAGAGCCTCAAGCTATCCCCCTGGGTTGAGTGCTGTGGCATCACAGCTGACAGCAACCTCCAACTCCTGGGCTCAAGCGAGTCTTCTGCCTCAGCCTCCCAAGTGGCTGGGACCACAGCCACAGCTATTTTTTGGTTGCAGCCCTCATTGCTGTTTGGTGGGCCCAGGCTGGATTCGAACCTGCCACCTTAGGTGTATGTGGCTGGTACCTTAGCCACTTGAGCCACAGACGCCGAGCCAAAGTTCTTGCCATGTTTTCTCCACTTTTAAGTCTTTAGGACGAGTAAACAAAATACACCAAAGTCAAATTTTAGGCTCACCCAAGAAACTGTGATCCAAAAAGCTAATTAAACCAGTTTTAATTTTCTGTCTCCTTCATAATAAACCTATAGCTCGACCTAAGCTTCACTTCTGCCTTGAAGTCATTCTTCTTATGCAATTCTTCTGTGTCTTTGGTAGTGTCCACTGCGCTTTTTTGCTCTACCAATTCTCTCTGCTCTGAATCTTTAACTTCTCTCCACTTGCTTCATCTTACAAACATATTTATTCCTTGACTCTGCATCCCTCTAACTCCACCTGTTCTATAAAAAAGGCTTTTGTAGTCAAGCTTCTAAACAGGAGTACTTAGCAAACACTGTCTTCATTTCCTCTCCTCCATCCTACTGAAACTGTGGTAAATAAAGTTACCAACTACCTTCAGAGGATGAATTCAAATTTTATTGGAGCATTTTACTGCAAGATATTAATTAACTATTCTACCATCTCCTTTAAATTCTCCATAGGATTCTGAAACATTATTTCCTGGTTCTCCTACATATGACTGTTCTTTTTAAAGTCATTGTCAAGTCATTGTCTCAATACACGTATACCAATCTCTGGAGTTCTATCTCTAAATCTGTTCAAAGATATCAAGATTCAAGAAGCTCTATAAACTCAAAACACGATACATAACCTAATGTGGAGGTATAGCCTAATAAAACATGTGAAAACCAAAGATAAAAACAATATTTCTTAGTGCAAATTATGGAAACTAGAAGACAATGGTATTACATCTTTTAAACTGATGAAAGAAGGTAAATTGGAATATAGAATGCAATGATAAGCAAAACAGCCTTCAAAAATGGAGGAAGTAAAAGATTTTTTTTTCAGATGGACAAAACCCAATATTCACTGACAGCAATAAACCCAATATTCATTGACAGCAATAAACAGCAAATGATCTAAGGATCCTAGATGAAATTATGTTAACAAACAAGGGACTGAAAAAATGTAAAAATTCGTAAGTGGCAAGAAAAATCTAAGTGTATCTTGACTGTTTAAAATATTTTGTAAGGTTTTAAATCTTGTGTAGAGAAAATTAAAACTCACAATGACAATCACACAAAGGGAAAAGAGATAAAGTTTAGCTGTTGTACATATCTATCTGTGCATTCTCTTGGAAACCGAAAATAAAAAAATATTCATTTATTAGATTCCAAGGAGTCAACAATGCATTTGTAATCTCGAGCATAACCATTAAAAATACTGAACAACTGTATTACTTATTAGCTAGTAAAAGGAAAAATGAATTACCTAAATATATCTGAAATTCAAGCAAGGTAAAGAAAAAAATGGAACAGAATAAGTAGGGCAAATAAAAAATAAGATTACAGATTATATAATTCATTGCAATAAAAGAAAATGAATAAAATATTCCTGTCTTTTAGACAAAGGCTGAAGGAAAACAAAACCCAAAAACATATAGTTTAAAAGAAACATCTTAAATAAAAGATACAGAAATGTTGAAAGTAAAAGACTAAAAATATATTAGGCAAATGCTCACCTTGAGAAAACTGATATAGTCATACTAGCATCAGACAAAGCACACTTTTAGGCAAGAAGTATTATTAGAGATAAAGGAGGCTACTTCATAATGATTAAAGAATCAATTCAACAAAAAGGTGTGTTATACCTAATAACTAAAAATACACATTCTTTTCAAATGCACATAGCATCCTGATCATATGCTGGGTCATCAACCAAATTTCAAGAAATGTTAAAGAAATGAAATCACACAGGGTCATTTGTTTTTTGGATATTTGTAATAATAAAGAGAAAACTAGAAAATTCCAAATGTTTAGAAACCAAAACAGCCCATTTCTGAAAAATAATAAAAATATGGCATATCATCATTTTTGGCAGTGACAGGTGTTAGAAGCAGAGTAGTAAGTTCTCTATTCATTCTATCCTCTGGTATGTTTAAAATTTTACATTAAAAATGGATAAATAATATAAAATCCTGTAAAATGTAGACAAATCAGTGCTTAAATGGAAATTTATACTCTTAAATATATATGTTAGAAATGGGGGAGGGTACTTAAAAAAAAAAATCAAGCAGCTAAAGCTTTCATAAGAAGCTAAAACAGAATAGTAAAACTAAAACCTCCTAATAGAAAAAGAGAAACTAAGAGCAGAAATCAATGAAATATAGAACAAACACAAAAATAAAACAAAACCGGCTCGGCGCTTATGGCTCAATCGGCTAAGGCGCCAGCCACGTACACCTAAGGTGGCGGGTTCGAATCCCCAGCCTGGGCCCACCAAACAACAATGATGGCTGCAACCAAAAAATGGCCGGGCATTGTGGTGGGCGCCTGTGGTCCCAGTTACTTGGGAGGCGGAGGCAGGAGACTCGCTTGAGCCCAGGAGTTGGAGGTTGCTATGAGCTGTGATGCCATGGC
>CAUYQV010165906.1:0-36529 GCA_963574575.1 Galagoides demidoff | reverse complement strand
CTTGGAAAAGTATCATTATTTTCAATAAAAATTAAGTTATTTTGGTAACATAATGAGTTTATTATCGTTATCTTAAAATAAATATTTTTTAAAAGTCTCAGTTTAATTTCAAATGCAGGAAATATTGGTAGGTCTAATCCCGATAGATAGAAGTTCTTGGCTCAGCGCCTGTGGCTCAATCGGCTAAGGCGCCAGCCACATACACCTAAGGTGGCGGGTTCGAATCCCCAGCCCGGGCGCCAAACAACAATGATGGCTGCAACCAAAAAATAGCCAGGCGTTGTGGCGAGCGCCTGTGGTCCCGGCTACTTGGGAGGCGGAGGCAGGAGACTCGCTTGAGCCCAGGAGTTGGAGGTTGCTATGAGCTGTGATGCCATGGCACTCTACCCAGGGGGATAGCTTGAGGCTCCGTCTCAAAAAAAAAAAAAAATGTTAAAAAAAAAAAAAAACCAGACTAAGATGCACATTCGTACTCTGCCAAAGGACACCCCATGAAAACAGACTTCGTATTTTCAACTTAAAGACTTAAAGACCCAATAAAAATAATAATATCTGGTTATGATGCTAGATCTTTTAAGAAGCAATGAAGAATGAGTGCTAAAACAACACCTATTTATGTGAAGAATAGAAATATAAAAGAATACTGTAATTTAAGAGGAAATCTTTTGTTATGAACATTTTAGAGTCTTACTATGTATTTATCATTGATTGAATTGTGCATACCATTCATATAAGGTTAAAAAGTGGTTATTTCTAATTTATTCTTAATATTGAAATAATCTCAATTGTTTTGGCTAAATTAAACCACCCTATATGCTGTATTTACATCCATAATGATATATGTAGCATTCTAAGGGGTACAAAATAAAAATCCAAATATTGGACAAAAAAATCCCAGTGGTTGTATTTACTTGCTATGTTACCTTCAAAGTTACTTAATCATTCTATAACTCATTTTCTCCATCTGTTAGACAATGTTATTTACTGGTACAACTGTTGGAAGGATTAAATGAGATAAATAAAGTGCTTAGTTCTAGCATATAGCATGAATTCAATAAAGAGTAGTGCTATGAGTTGAGTGTGTTCGTGTCTCACCAAAATTTGTATGTTGAAGCCTTAATCAACTACATTGGTATTTGGAGGTGGGGCCTTGGGGAAATAATTAGGTCAGGAGGCTGGAACCCTCATGATGGGATTAGTATCCTTATAAAAAGAGACCCTAGATTTTAAGGTGGCTCAGACGCGGCCTGGAGGAGTTGGTGTCGGCTCTAGGAGCAAGGGACGGAGGAGTGAGGGAGCAACTCCAACGAGGGGCCATGCCACGCTGAGGGGGTGCCGCACAGCCACTGCCGCCACCTCCAGGGTGCGCTCCTTTCACTGAGGACCCAGTTGCCTGGGACAAGGATTTCATTACCTTAAATGGTTTTGAACCAGTGAAGCTGTATTTCCTTAAAAAGGCAGACAGTCCACTGTGTGAACTATAGAGCTTGTGGACAGATTCATAGTGGCAAAACGCAAGCAGACTCCTGCGAGTTCCCCTAAGTTCTTAGAGGACCACTTTGCCATTTGAATCTGAGAGTTGCAAAGTTCCATAAAGAATGGCCCTTGTGGATAATCACAAAGTCAAGAGACAGCGCTTGGACAGCATTTGTGAAGGTAGCTGCCCCCAGATCATGAATGGCCCCCTGCACACCCGTCCCCTGGTGGTGCTGCTAGACGGCTGCGACTGCACAGTGGAGAGGCCGACCCTGAAGGGCCTGGCCATTGTGGCCTTCTGTGACGCCCAGTCTACTCAGGAGATCCACAAGAAGGTGTTAAATGAGGCTGTGGGCGCTATGATGTACCACACCATCACCCTCACCAGGGCGGACCTGGAGAAGTTTAAGGCCCTGAGAGTGATCCTGCGGACAGGCAGTGGCTATGACAACACGGACATCAAGGCTGCCGGTGAGCTTGGGATCCCTGTGTGCAACATCCCGTCCACAGCAGTGGAAGAGACGGCCAATTCCACCATCTGCCACGTTCTCAACCTATACCAGAGAAACACGAGGCTGTACCAGGTACTGCAGGAGGGCATGCAGGTACAGAGTGTGGAGCAGATCTGAGAGGTGGCCTCGGGAGCAGCACGTATCCGTGGGGTGACACTCGGCCTCATCGGCTTTGGTCGCACTGGGCAAGCTATTGCTGTTCCAGCCAAGGCCTTTGGATTCAGCGTCATATTTTATTACCCCTACTTGCAAGATGGGATAGAGCGGTCCCTGGGAGTGCAGAGGGTCTACACTCTACAGGACTTGCTGTATGAGAGCGACTGTGTCTCCTTGCACTGCAATCTCAATGAATACAATCACCACCTCATCAATTACTTTACCAGAAAGCAGATGAAGCAAGGAGCATTCCTTGTGAACGTGGCCCCTGGTGGCCTGCTGGATGAGAAAGCCTTAGCTCAGGCCCTCAAGGAGGGCAGGATACGAGGGGTGGCCCTGGACGTGCATGAATCAGAGCCCTTTAGCTTTGCTCAGGGTCCATTGAAGGATGCACCAAACCTCATCTGTACCCCCCACATGGCCTGGTACAGTGAGCAGGCCTCACTGGAGATGAAGGAGGTTGCTGCCATGGAGATCCACCCGGCAATCACAGGTCAAACCCCAGAAAGCTTACGAAACTGTGTGAACAAGAAATTCTTTGTCAGGTCAGCTCCTTGGTCAGTAATAGACCAACAAGCAATTCATCCCCAGCTCAATGGTGCCACATACAGACACCCACCAGGTATCATGGGCGTGGCTCCAGGAGGACTGCCTGCAGCCATGGAAGGGATCATCCCTGGAGGCATCTCAATGACTCGCAACCTCCCTTCAGGGCCCTCTCACCACCAGCCCACAAAACTTGGGGACAATTCAGAGTAGCCCAATGAGTAATAGCAGAGGACGCTGATGCCGGAAGGGTTGTATCTGCCTAATCCATGACTGGATTCAAGAAAGCTGACAATTACCTCAAGTGATAGTTTAATTGAAAATCAAAACTTTATACAAGTCTGTCAGAGTGAAAAGTGGATCAATTCAAGAAACAAAGGTGCTCATGTTTTGATCTTAATTTACCCCAAAGCAAAATTGGCTTGCTCAAGGAAGAAAAGTGACTCTTAAAACCTTTTTTTCCCCAATAATTTAACAATTGTGATATTTACAAAGTGTTATAAAATAATTAACAGCAGCCATTTCCATAGGTTAAGAACTTTATGTTGATTTAATGGATTTTCCTTTTCAAATACCATTAAACCCTTTATATTAAAATAAAAAAGAGACACCAGAAAGCTTACTTTCTCTGTGCTCTCCACTAAGTGAAGATAAAATGAGAAAAGGGCTGTCTGCAAACCCGGAAGCAGACTCTTAGCAGATACACTGCTAGTACCTTGATCTTGGACTTCCCAGTCCCAGACCTATGGAGAAATAAATGTTTGTTGTATCCTATTATATGTGTAGCAGCCTGAACTAAGATAGGTAGCACTGTTATTGTCATTTTCTTTTTATTTATTAAACAAGCATGTGCTTTTCCTCAGAACTTTCATTTTATAAATGAGGAACTGGACATGGATTTAGAAACCTGACTAGATTCACTAGCAAAAATTAAGGATGGGTTTCAATCCAGGTTTGTGTGATGCCAAAGAATTTACTGTTTAACCTTTTACCAGGCTATATTTTATAATTACTATTTCATTTGTATGGAAATATATTTTAAAATGGTTGGAAATAATTTGTTATTGTTAGGCATTTAAAACTTGCAGTGGTATTTTACTGATAGTTTACATAAACTTCAGTGGTTAGTAAAAAGAACAATGTATTTGTGTATACGTTTCCCCTTAAAAAGCTGTATTGTGGTAAAACTGACATACAATAAATGGTACAGATTAAAAAAAAAAAGAAGACTTAAAGACCCAGAGTTCAAACCACTTTTTGGCAAAAACAAGTTCTATTCAATAATACTGTGTTATATACAGAATGCTTTCTCTGAATGTTTCATGTTTTTATTTTATGTACTGAATAGACTATTAACTGAAGCATTTGTCCTTCCATTCACCCACTGTTAATACTAGAAAAGAGTTGCTGAAGAGTTTTACGCACTGCACTGAATAAAAAATAGAGATGTGTATGGAAAAGGGCAGTTTCAGACACTACCCCAATGCTGCAGTATACAAATGTTTAACATAATACTGTAAAACGTTCAGAACCAACTATAAGAGCAGTTCAAATTTTCCTCCAGTTTAAATATAAATTCAAATTTGAGGGTGTCTCTCCCTTTTCTTGCAAATGTCAAAAGGATATTTTTGAAAAGCCTTATTTAATTAAGCTATTTTGTTTCCATCCTATATCTTCAGCTGCAGGAAGACTCAATATTACACTGCAGTTAAGAAGAAAATCACATCATCAGCAGAAATAAATTAAGCTAATGTAGTCATTTAAAAAAATCAATTCTACATATCTGTAGTAATAGAGATTAACAAAAATTTTTAAGTGGGAAGAGGTATCTAAGATACAATCTAGAGTCTTCATATTTTGATGATGTTACTGCTTTTCTGTTATGCAAGGACAAGCACGTGTTTAGCTATATTTCACAGTGGAACATGTTAAAGCAATTTGAAGAAGCAAATGAGACACTCCTGGAATTTTTGTGACACATATCACCTACTTCTGAAAAATTGTAAAATATCAGAAACAGTTCTGCTCATTACCCTAACTTTGCTGCTCAAGAGAACAAAAGGAGGATAGAGAAGAGGAACCTGAAAATGTGTTGTTATTTTGTCAGCCGACATAAAACAACTGACTACCACAACAATGCCCCATTTCTGCACCTGCCCCCCTCTTCCTTTCTGGCAAGCATCAACAACTCCACCTTCTGAGCCAGGGAACTCACTGGCAGAAAAAAATTAAATTCTTTCCTCTTCCAGCAGATCCATAAGACTTGCAGATTCTGTTTGCAGAGTTAACACTTTACTTCCTAAAGTTATTACTCTGTTCTTTCTCGAAATGCTTAAAAATAAGCCAATTACACTCACAGATTTTTGTAAATTTTCACATAAAAGGGGTAAAATTTTCTGATAAATAATATTTGAGTAACATCTGAACATGAACTATGTCAGGAATATTAATGGTATCAAGATTATACTTAAAATAATCTTATTTTTTAGAGGTAGACAAGAGATATTTACAGAGGAAATGATATGACATACAGAATTTGCTTTAAATGAGGCAGTGAGAGGGCACAGACTGGGGCCTAGACACCCTGAGACGGGCCATGTGTTGACTATCAAAGCTGGATGATAGGGACGTGGAGGTTCATTATACTATTTATTCTATTTCTGTACATATTTGAAAACTTCTGCAACAAAAAAGGGAGAAAAAGCTTAATTCTTTTAACTGCCTGCTAGATCAAAGAAAATATTTCACCTAGTCACTGTTCAAATTTATTCAAAGACCTGTCAATCTCAATTAAAAGATTGAAAAAGTATATTACCTGTCATATTAAACCTCACATTAATCTCTTTAAAGACTGTAAACCACTGATCCTTGAAGAAGTTTCTCTCCTGTTCTCTCTGTTTCACTGTAACCAGTGCTCCTGGAGTTTTTAATAGTCAAGTGGGATCTTCAAGTTACTTGTATGTTCACAGGACAGATGCACAGAATCCCACAGGTTTAGTTAGTGGTACTTGCTTGCAAGCATGCCAAAGGTCCTTCCTCTGGGTACCAGTCTACTTCTTGTCTCTCCTGTAACCCCCTCTCCCACACATTGGATGTGTTAGCCCTGGGGATCAACTCAGGGTACTGTCACTATTGACCTTCTTGGAGAATAGACATTTGGTCTTATTTTGAGATTGGGTGTGTATGTTGTGTGTGTGGGGGGGTGACAGAGTCTCTTTTGTCACCCTTGGTAGAGTGCTATGGCATCACAGCTCATAGCAACCTCAAACTCTTGGGCTCAAGCGATCGGTCCTCTTACCTCAGCCTCCCGAGTAGCTGGGACTACAGGTGCCTGCCACAATATCTGGCTATTTTTAGAGACAGGGTCTCACTCTTGTTCAGGCTGATCTCAAACCGTGAGCTCAGGCAATTTACTCACCTCAGCCTCCCAGAGTGCTAGGATTATAGGCACGAGCGACTGCAGCTGGCCAAGATTTTTTTAATTTCAAAATTTTCCCAAATTTTTTTTTAATTTTACTACTGCACATTTGATAATAAACTGTTTCTGAAACCAAAGTTTGAGTTCTGAAGATACATTTATGATAAAAACAGCTAAGTAATATTTGCATGTGAACAATTACCTTAATTTATAGAGCTTTACAAGTGTTTTCATTAAAGAAAGAGACAGACTATGGCTAATCAAAAAATGGAATTAGGAGTCCCATCAATAAGAACTCTAATGAGCATGAATTCATAGTTACATAGACCTTAAAATTTATTCTATGTTTATCCTATAGCCAGACTTGTTAATTTCATTTATTCTCACAAAAGTTCTCTGAGTAACCAGTACTATTATTATTCCCAAGTTATAGATGAGCAAGTACACTCAGAGGTTAAGTCACTTGCCCAAGGACATACAGCTGTAATGACTCAGCCAGTCTGCTGAGCTTCTTTTCAGCAGCCTGTGCAATACCCTTCCTTTAACTGTGGTAGCAGACTCACCCCTCCATGTTTATTAAGTAGAGGAAACAGCTCTATAACCTGGGAGGTTTAGACTTGATTTTTCTATTGGTCCTGTATCTGTACATTTTACAAGTACAAGACAGAGAAACTGAATAATGGAAAACAAGTCACTTAACCTGTTTGACATGTCTCTGTAGTAATACCATGTTTCCCCCAAAACAAGACACTTTTTTTCTCAAGAAGACACACTAGGACTTATTTTCAGGGGATGTCCTATTTTTATTAAGTATAATACAACAATCTATATTTATTCAAATACAGTTAAGTCATCTTCTTCTGGAACCTACAGGGGAGCCAACCTTGTTGGTGGGGCTGGAGCTAGTGATGCATGAACTCCTTTCCCCTAGCCATTAGCATGTGTGCAATAGGATGCCTGCGACAGCGGTTACCACACGCGCACCCACACAAGTGCCAACGGCTCGGAGAAAGGAGCTGTTGCAGATAAAAGGTATTCCAGTCTTCCTTACCACTCCACACCGAAATGCAGGTCTTATTATCAGGGTAGGGCTTATATTTAACAAATGCATAGGAATTGTGCTAGGGCTTATCTTTTGGGCAGTCTTATTTTCAGGGAAAGACGGTAGTAGCTTACTCTTACACAGCACTTCTACATACATACCAGGCCCTGCTGTCAGCCCTTTATGTGTATTAACACAATCCTCACTGCCAATTTAAGGATGGAGGTCCTATTATCATCTTTATTTTCCAGAGAGGAAAGGGAGATTCAAAGAGGTTAAATAACACCCAAGTTATTAGCATTTCAGCACTCCCAGCCTGACTCCAGATTCCATGTACTTAGTCACCTGCTAGCCTAATACCTACACATATACTTGGATTAACCTGAAATATGTGGCTTAAGGATTAAGCCTGTATATACCCTAAACAGGAGCAAAGTTACTATTATCACCTATACTGTTTTTCCAGGTATATTTTATAGTCTATTCTTCAGTATCAAAATTATGAAAATCATAATGATCAACATTAATTTATTAAAATGGACATTGTTCTTTTCTATTTTTATCACCACATAGGATTTTTTTTTTTTTTTAAGATAGAGTCGCACTCTCTTGCCTGAGCTACCCGAGCTAGAATGCAGTGACATCATCATAGCTCACTGCAACCTCAACTCCTAGGCTCAAGCAATCCTCTTGCCTCAGTCTCCCAAGTATCTGGAGACTACAGGCACTACCACACCTAGCTAATTTTTCTATTTTTAGTAAAGACAGGGTCTCACTCCTGTTTAGGCTCTTGACCTCAAGTGGTCTTCCTGCCTTGGCCTGCTAGAGTGCTATAATTACAGTTATGAGCCACCATGCCCAGCCAACCACACAGGAAATTTTTAATACATAATATGTATTAAGAGAAAATTAAAACAAAGGTCACTCTAAACTCAAGATTTTGACTTATCAAATTAATAACATCTCTGGGGCTAATCAACTCTAATGAACTTATGTAAATTACTGCAGAATCAACTGGAAAATTCTTAAATATGAAAACCAGAGAAAAAGAGTATGGTCATCCTATGAACGTTTTCCTTTGCTGCATGTAGTTAATAAACATTCCCAGCACTATTTTAAAAAACAAAGGAGAGGGCGGCACCTGTGGCTCAAGGAGTAGGGTGCTGGCCCCATATTCCAGGTGGGGTGGGTTCAAGTCGGGCTCTGGCCAAAACTGCAAAAAACCACAAAGGAGAATCTCTGTTCCTGATACAGTTGAAAGACAGTAAGTCCAGTGGTTAAGTATTCAAAGGTGTAAAGATCCTCCCATCTCTAGAACCTGAGCGCACACAAATCTGAGGGCAAGTCAGAATTCCACATGACTCTCTGATCAGCACAAGTAAAAGCTACACGGAGAAAATGTAAAGACTACATAAATAAACAGCTTATTTCCTCTCTCCCGTCCACAAGCGCTGAGGGCCCAGTGTGTGCCAAGAGGTGCAGCAGCTGTAAAGACGTAAATATTGCTCAACTCTTCCTTATTCTTCTTTACACCCTCAGCCTGAGAAGGGAAGATGACAAGACCAGGAAATGCAGTCTTCATTCAATGAATCACCAAATTTCAAGACATGAAGAAGCTGTCTAGGGAAAGGAGGCTCTCCTAGACAGACAAAAGTGAGGCTAAGCATCCTACTGTCCCATTAGGTAGCCATCAGCTCTGAAGGTGAACACTCAACTCAGGCATTATCAGCCGTGTAAATTTGGACGCCTTGTACACATTTATTTCAGTCCACTCTGGGCATATGGTCCTCACCAAAAGTTATTAGAAGTAAACCTATTGTCACGCTCTCCAATATGCATAGAAATAAACATCCTCCAGCACACAGAGCACTGCCCTCAGCAAGCTGTTCCACCCAAATGCTCAAAAAAATGTTTCTGGGGGAGGAAGAGGTGGGTAGTGAAGTGCCTAATCATTCAGAAGAAGTTTCTCTGGAGTTATTTGGACATTCAAAATACAACATATTAGCTAGTGGTAAGATCCGCTAACATTTCTATCAAGATGGAGAGTCCCCAGTTTCCCAGTCCTATTCAATGCAACCCCTAAAGAAGAGTGAGAAGATTCTGAGCATAATCACTGTTTTCAACCAAAGGGTTATTAGTACTAATTTTTCTAAATAGAGAATTAAAAATATTTATTAAATAAACATATTGTTCTGCTGTATGTTCTCTGAATCCAAAGCACGTAATATTGCCATGGTAGCCCAACTATTCTGTTGCAGAAAACAATAATATCTTCACTCTCTATTTTTTCTACACAAACCAAATCAGCCATGGAAAGGCATAATCTTCATGTGAAGATAACTTTTGTGAAAACTATTCTTTTTAAACCTTTTTGGGCTATTTCAACATTAAATCTGAAGGGGGAAAAAAGGTGTACAGTAACATAAACCTGCATACTGCAGGTCTGGAGAAACAGAAAACATTTTTAGACCGTAAGGCACTGCAAAATCCTCTCCAGGTAATTACTGATGCTGAGACAAGTCAATCTTAAAAAAAAGAGTGAACATGAGAGAAACTAGAAGATGAAAAAAACCCCAACAGATTCAGTCACCCCCTACAATGTTGCCACTATTCTCCAAAATCACTGAAATGGCCAAGAGCCTACAGGACTACTTCTCCTTAATTTTATGGTATCATTTCCAATTTTAACTGATACATGGTATTTCATTTCACAAAGACACAAACAGTGGAATTACAAAGAGTAGCAGGAAAAACTTCACTGCTAAGACATGTCCCCCAGAAAAGGAAGAGGAAAAAAAAGTAGCTATCAAGGTTGTGAGACCTGCTAGCCAAAAATAACTTTCTTTTTTTGAGACAGAGCCTCAAGCTGTCCCCTGGGTAGAATGCCATGGCATCACAGCTCACAGCAACCTCTAACTCCTGGGCTCAAGCGAGTCTCCTGCCTCCACCTCCCAAGTAGCTGGGACAACAGGTGCCTGCCACAATGCCCAGCTATTTTTTGGTTGCAGCCATCATTGTTGTTTGGCAGGCCCAGGCTGGATTTGAACCCACCACCTTAGGTGTATGTGGCTGGCGCCTTAGCCACTTGAGCCACAGGCACCGAGCCAATAACTTTCAATATGACATACATTTTTTCTTTGAGCTTTATTAATGGGAAAAACACTTTCCAAAAAACTGTCTGGTCCAAGATAAACTAAGCAAATGATATGTACTTAAAGTTTTCAGTACAGAAAAAAAAACCTGACTGCTTTATTCTCTTTGGTAAGTCCGTACGATGAGTGTACCTCATGCTTTTAGAGGGAGTTATGTTAGGCATTTCTATTTTTTAACTCTTAAGTCCTGTAAATAGCCAAAACTTTGGAAACACAGACCCCAAAACTTCAACGTAAAAAACAAGTACTATTCAACTTGGCCATGCAACACGCATACAGATGGCCGGCTTCAACCCACCTCTGCCTCTCTCTCTGTAAAATGCTTCTTCTGTCCTCTCATCTCCCTCTGTTCTATTTCCCCAGCTCACTGCAAATAGAAACTCAGTGGGTTTTTTTTTTCTTCCTATTTTGTTCTTTGTATTACACTTTTCCCTAATTAAACTTCTCACATTTTCTGTGAGTTTTAAAGCTCCTGCTTGGGACTTCCTCATCTAATGGACTGCTCCACTTGTACCCTCATCCCAGGACACAACACCTACAGAAATAAAGTTAGCAATGGCAGTGGATAAGGCATTGCAAACTTTACAGGTTGCAGCTTACCCACCTTCCCTGGCCCTCTGCAGCAACCTGTGGAATTCCTGCTGCCTTCTTCACCCACTCATGCCACTGGTGACGTGCCTAAGGATGTTCTGTAAACAGGTCAATCTGCTCCAGTAACCATGATTCCAGAGACCTGCCGCTCTCTGCTCTCTTCTGTCTGTACCTGTGCTCACTCGGCAGGGTCCCACTGTCCAACTGCCATTTACCTTCTGACTGAGTCCTTGCTGTGTGAGGGCCTGAGCCAGGCACGAGGCCTACACATATGGCTATGACAGGACCTTTATCCTCACAGTCCTCATAGACCTCACAGTCTACTTATGAAGGAAAAAAACACCGTGTAGATAACCACAATTTGATATATTGAATGGGATGTGGGAGGTACTAAGGGTGTTGGCAAGCAGAATCCCAGGGACAGCACATGTTCTCAGGGGATAAGAAGAGCCATGCACGCTGGCTCATGCCTTTAGTACCAGAACCTTGGGAGGCTGAGGCAGGATTGCTGGTGCCCATGACTTTGAGGTGCCACACGTGCTTGCCTGCATGACAGAGTGAGACTCTGTCTAAAAAAAGAGGGGAGGGAGTAAGGAGTGAGAGGCTGTGCAGTTTTCAGAGGAGAAGAGAAGTGGCCCGATGAGGGCAGGAGGATGAAGAAATGGATCCCCTGGAGAAGAGCTAGAGTAGACAAAAGCTGGAGAAGATGGTGTGTCAAGTGTTTGTGGACCATGAGCTGCAGGGTGCAGAGGGGCAGAGCATGGAGAGGCAGGGATGGCTTTCCGGGAAACTTGCCTACTATCATAAAGAGCTTGCACTTAATCCTCAAGTGTAGTTTTCCAAGATATCATAGGCGTGTTAACTTAGGGTGGTACTGATAATTTTAATAGTTATATGTTTACTGTTGCAATTAACTTCTGTTCATATTAAGTGATATTGGTTTTCCATTTATAATGAAATTAATGGACTAAAATGTATTAATTTGTTTTAAAATGAATTAATTTAAAGAAAACGAACTAAAAATGGTACAGACTGAACATGATGGGACAAAAACTGGGCAAGTGACTGATGTTTAGGAGACACAGCTGTAAGGACTGGGGAACCACTGCAAGAATACAAGGAGACAGGATGCTCTTAGAGAACTTCATCCAACATTCCTTGCATACTGTGCCCATCACTGTTCTAGGCTTACTGGATACAGCAGAGAAAAGCCAAATAAATGTGCGTCAGGTTTGCACTTTGACCAGAAACAAGTATATAAGTCATACATAAATAAAGCCAGGTAAAAGGAGAAGAAAATGATATACAATGTCAAATGTGGAGACCGGGAAGAAGGGCAGGCAATGCCTGAGGCCTGGAAGGCCATGGGGCTGCTGGTGGGAGAGCAAGGTAGCCATGGGGGCCAGAGAGGGAGCAAGTGGCCGGGCTCCACAGAACTCACCAGCCCGGAGAAGGACTGCTGCACTCCCCGTGTGATGGGAAGCCACAGAGACTCTGGCACAAGGAGGTGATACTGTATCACTGTTTGTGGGAGAGAGTAGACCCAGTGAGGAGGCCACCACAGCAGTCCAGAGGGAAAACACTGGCACTCTGGGTTAGGCAGGAGCCAGGGCGATGGGAAGAAATGGTCAGATGGGAGATAGTCTGCAGGCAGCAAACTGGATATCACGTGTGAGACGAGAGAGGAATCAAGCAGCAATTTTTGTTGTTGTCCGTCCTGGCCTAAGCCCAGGATGAACAGTGGTATCAGCTAATGAAACAGAGAAGTGAGGATGTAAGCCATTTAATCTGGGAGTCACAGCATCAGTAGTATTTGAAGCCTGGGGACTAGATGAAACCAGAGGAGAGACAAGGCCCAATAATTAAGTCCAAGGCATGTAAACATTCTGTGTGAAAGAGAAGATGAAGAAGAGACTAAGGACAGGAACAGTGGATTTGGGGGACAGTAATTGCTTCCACGGAGATGTGAGCACAGACGGTGGAGGAAAAGGAAGCACTGCCAAAGCAAAGCCTTAAGCAGGACAGGATGCGGTGCCCACTTGGCCAGACCCCACAGGGCCAGGGAGGAAGTCCCAGCAAGCTGACGTGTGGCGCAGGAGCAGTGGTGGAGGCACAGAGCCGTTCCCTTCTGATTGGTTCCAGTTCCTCAGAGAAATCAGGGGAAGCCAATCAGACGCAGGAGCAGGGAGGGGTGTTGGCATTTTGAGAGCAGAGGGTAAGGCATGAGTACTGCGGGCTGGGCTCCAGGCCCTCTAGCCAGCTGAAGATAACACCCAAAGTGAGACCTCAGAAAAGAGTGTGTTTGCTTTCAGCCACAGCCAGCTGCTCAGGTGCGGGCACTGCAGGTGGGACTGAATTTAACCAATTAAATTTTGCCAACAACAGAGGCAGAGAACTGCAAGGGATTATCCACAATACTAGAAAAACTAGTTACGTATGTGGCAAAAATATTGTGCAGTCACTTGAGGCTGTGTATCAAAAATAAGTTCTAGGTTAGCTGGAATTAGAATAATAAGTAAAAATGAAACTAGAATAAAAACGGGAAGAAATGACTTATAGGTCAACGCTTATTTCTTAGGATTGGGAGAGAACTTTCTATAAAAGCAATAAAAGATACCATTGAAAAACTGATGGTGAAAAGATCAGTAAAAAATGCTCAACATCGCTAATCATCAGGGAAATTAAAATCAATACCACAATGAGGTATCTCACCCCAGTTAGAATGGCTATTCCCCAAAAGACAGAAAGTAAGTGTTGATGAAGATGCAGAGAACAGGGAACTCTTAGATGCTGTTGGTGGGAACGTAAATTAGCACGGACATCACAAAAAACAGTACAGTTTCCCCTAAAACTAAGAACAGAAACAGAACTACCATATGATCCAGCATTCCCACCTCAGGGTACATACCTAAAGTAAAGGAAATCAGCATGTCAAAGAGATGTCTGTTCCCTCCTAGTTACTGCACCATGAATCACAAGAGCCAAGATATGGAATCAACTAAGTGTCCACCAGCAGATTAAAGGATAAAGAAAATGTGGTATATGTACCTAATACAACTCTATTCAGCCATAAAAAAAAGATAAAGTCTTATCATTTTCAGATGAGCATGGAGAGCATTAAAAAGATTTGATCACATAGACAACAGAATAGTAATTACTAGAGGCTGGAAAGGGTGGCTGGTAGGGATAGCCAGAGGTTGGTTAACAGATACAGAATTACAGCTAGACATGAACAACAAGTTCTAGTGTTCCATACCACTGTGGGATGATTATAATTAACAATTATTGTATATTTTCAAGTAGCTAGAAGAATGAATTTTGAATGTTCCCAACACAAAGAAATGATAAATGTTTGAGGAAACGGATAAACTAATTCCCCTGATTTGACCATTACACCTTATATAACATGTACAGAAATACCACACTTGTCCCATAAACACATACAATTATTATATGTCAATTAAAATAACAAAAACAAACACTATTTTAATACAAAAAAATGAAACTTCTGTGGGTAATAAAAAAGCAAACAAAATTAAAACGCAAATAAATAAGTAGCTGAAAAAAAGTCTGCAATAAATATGACAATTTGATATTCTTAATATTTAACACCCTCATTCAAATTTGTTAAGTACATTAAAGCCCCAACTGAATGTGGCCAGAAACATAAACAGTTCACAATAATTAAAAGCTAATAAAACACATTTCATCTGACCACCACATCTCAAATAATAATCAAATTTTATTTTTGCTATCATGTTAGTGAAGACAAGAAAAAAAATATTCAGGAGCCATGAAATAGATCCAGTCACATACACTACTAATCAAAGTGTGAGCTGACATGCTATTTCTAAAAAGGTAAGGCTTAACACACACCAAAAGTCTTAAAAAAGGCTTAGACCCTAGAAGACTGTAATCCTAAGAAACTTTATAGAGAAATGCTTACTATTGCATAAGTTATAATTAGCACAATATTGGCAACTACCTAAATTTTCAACAATGGGAAAACTGCAGTTTTTGACCAGGGCTGGGTTTAAACCCACCACCTCTGGCATGTGGGGCCGGCACCCTACTCCTTTGAGCCACAGGCACGGCCCAGAAAATAGTATTTTCAAAAGTTCCAAAATGTTATGTTAATGACATGGGGCAATAGTCATAAAAAAACAAGGAGCAAAATTGTTTGCATGCTGTATCAACTTTGATGCTGTGTATGTGTGTGTATACATAAAGCTCAAAACGTCTGAGGTTATGTCACACCAGTGATTTTATTTTTTCCTAGCAGCTTTTTGTAGTTGTCTTCAATTGGGATGCACCGCTTTTACAGCTATTTTTAAAAATAAAAATTAGGATGTTTTCATGTTCATTAAGGATAGTTCATATTAAAAAGACCTGAGCATTTGGTTATACATGAGCTAATCAGCAGGAAAAGTAACTTAAAAGCTCTAGTAAGTGTCACCATTTCCAGAAGACTGTGCAGTTCCAAACACCATTTTTATAAGGAAAACTGAAAAACAATAATGTGCCTAGACAAGGGTGATGGGGAGAATAGAGCATCTACAACCAGCTACTGTGAAAAGGTTGCAGGAACGTGACTTCAAAACTTAGGAAGATCAGCAGAGAGTATGGACTGTTCAGTACACTACAGATAACAAACCCCCGCAGAACGGCTCAGAGGGCATCCTGCAGAGGATGTAAGACTTAAATGGTTTTTCTGAGATAGGAGGCTAGAAGTACAAAAGAGGGACACTGCCAGAAATTCTTGAAAATGATGTTCCTCAGAAATAGTATCTGAACTAGAGAAGACTTCATTTTAAAAACAGATATTTCATGTCGGACTTGGACAGTGTGGGGAGGGGCCTTACCAGTCCTCTTCCTGTCCTGCTCTGAGCCTCAACTGACATCCCAAATTTAGAGGAATCTTTCCAGGGTTCTGCAGCATAAATCAACTTGGCTTTTTATGTTTTCCTCAAACAAACAAAACAACACTAGGTTTTTGCTGGGTTTCGTTTTAAAGTAGCCTGGTCTACTAAAGGAGAGCTCTACATGGAGCTCACGAAGCAGAGGAAATCTCAGCAAGTGAATTAACTATGTAAGTCTGTGGTTCAGAAAGAGAATGGAAGTTAAGGGACTAGACACAAATGCAATACATAAAGAAAACTGAACACTAAGGAAACTGAAAATCTGTATACATTTTATTGTTTACTTTTCAGTTCTTCCCAGCAATAACTAGCAAAACAAAAACAAAAACAAAACAAAACCCACAGGTTTTGAGCACATATGTTTCTGGGTTTAATCTCTTGCTGAAATGCTTGCTAGCCGGGTGTCTTCTTTAACCCTTTGGGACTCAGTTTTTTCAGCTCACAAGGTTGCTGTGGCTATCATATGCTATGCACACAGCTAACACATATCCTTAATAAGGAGCAGTTTCCTTCTCTCTTTAATTTATTAGCATTTTAATAGAAATAACAAGATTGTTTGATGAAAATATTTCAAATTGTATATAAAACCAGCACACTGTACCCCATGATTGCATTAATGTATGATTTAATAAAAATAAATAAATAGGGTGGCACCTGTGGCTCAAGGAGTAGGGCACCAGCCCCATAAACCGGAGGTGGTGGGTTCAAACCCAGCCTTGCCCCCAAACTGCAAAATAAATAAATAAATAAAAAGAAATAACAAGATTATACTCATGTAGTGGTACAACAGATACTCTGTGCCACATAAATTTTACTGAACAAAGGAAAAGATCCTGACAGCAAGCTGGTATGTTCAAACATTATTATTGTTTGATCACTTCATTGAAATTACTGCAACAATTCTTATTAAAATATTTTTACTTTCCAATAAAAAATAAGCATAATTAGATCTAATAAACCTTCACATAGTAAGTTTCTAAGTGTCCCAATTCCGTCTTATCTACTAGAGTAATTATTTCATGGTTTTTTAAACTGGAATTAGAGACTTTAAAGTGAGTAACACATTAGTAAGTATTCCCTGCTAATCTTTTTGTATAAAAACACTTTAATCTTTAAGAAAAATGGAAAAGGAAATTAAATAACTCAGTGTTATTCCAAATTTTTACTTAGTTATTTTCCCTACTTTAGGGTAAACACTTTTATTTCTCACATATAATCAGATTAATCAAATTTCACATGTTTATATTTGTAGCATAAGCATACCTCTCTGCAGGGAAGCCAGATGAATACTGAAGTAGGAATGACAGTTTCTCAGCTCAGTTGGGCACCTGACCTCTCCCTTTCCCTGGACGTCTATAGAAACCACCAGGCAATGACCAGTCTTCTGAGAAGGAGCAAACTCTATCAGCTGCCCTCAACGGTTTAGGAGCAGAGCTATGAGATCCCATAGTTTATTTTCCAACACAAAACTCCAAAAAGCTAGGACAAAATCATGAAGTTCCATATCAATTCAACAGACAAAACTTTTTGAGCCTGACATCTAAAATCTTCATAGAACTCTCCTTTCTCTGATACTGAAATTTAGTTTTCTGAAAAGTGTAATTTTTGCTGTCACATTTATACCAGGTTCCAGAAAAAAGGTAATGATACAGATCAGCTGTAGTTATTTATGATACCAAACACATATGATAACAAAAGGTTGTCCTGATCCATCTCTAAAATACATTGTTGCTATGATTACTGAGCATACAATGTGGTATATAATCATAATAAGAAAGCACAGGAAGATAACACTGAAGCATCACAACTCTCATTTAAGACTCTATCATTATGTAGTTTAAGACCTAAAAGGCTGTGAGAGTGCCAATTTCTCTGTAATACAGAGCTTCATCTTTTGCAGGTCATGCCCAGTATGACATCTTATGACAGGGTATTAAAATAAAGATTCAACTAGGTCTTAAAAAAAAAAAACTGTCTTAGAACCAAAATTAACAACAGGATACGAGTATTTTTATACTACAGGACAAAGACACCAAGTTTATTCAAGCACTGCTACACAAATATAAACTAACTTTAAAAAAAAATAATATACACTTAAAGTCACAAGAAAAAAAGCTAAGCAGACACCCCAACAAATCAAGATTTTCAGTAAGTTCTTAGATGAATAATTTATTACATTAAAATTTAATACCAGATTATTATACTTATATGCAGATCTTTACCCTCAGAACTGCTACGTTAAGATAGTATGATCAAAAGAAAAAAAATATGTCATTTATTATACATTCTCTATAAATAAATACTTTAAAAATAAACACTAAAGTTCTTACTCCCTATGTTACTATTGGTCTTTTCCCTAAGTACTTAACAAATAACGAAGAATGTGGTGATCCTCTTGTTAGAATTTCATTTCCTTAATGCTCCAATTTTTTAATGAATTCCTAGGGTATGAGTTTACTTCAGTTAATCTAAGCTTAAAGAGCTTGAAGCGTTTTGCTATGCTATATAAATATGGATATGAGAGAGGGAGAAAAAGAAGGAACTTCTCTTTCAATTCAAGTTTGATATACTTCATTCTGATTTGTAACCTCAAAAACAGCATAACCTTGGCAGAGTAAGAGACTAGAAATAACATGTACTTCTTTCATTTGTTTCCATTTAAGAATAAGGGGCTTCTACCAACAAAACATGATATACATGACATATATTATGTCATAATACATGTCACCTTAAAATCGTAACAGGGAGTTTCTAAAAATGCAGTAATTATTTAAAATCATCCCTCAGACAGAATAATAAACTACTCAACCAAAAAAATGCACAATTAATTTTCAAGGTATAATTTCACAAGTTCAATATCCTTACATAAGTATATATAAAAATGCCACATGGAGATGTCAGTAAAACCATGGCCTCTGGCCAAAAGATGATAAAAAGTACCCTGAAGTTCTGTAAAATCATGAAAAGAATATATGTTTTTTAACCTGTATGAAGCCTTATGATATTTTCAAAGCCCATACTGAAAATCAGCCATTTTAGATGAACCCATATGGTAACACAGAATGAATATTAACTTTATACTGTCTTTGGTGATGGCTTAAATATTTAACCATATTAACTGCTTCTTGAAAAATGAACATACTAGTAGCAAGGGATGCTGACTCGGATTTATGGAGCTGCACTGGATTCATTATTTGAATAGCTAGCATTACTTCCCTCGTGTTTTATATTTATTTTTCAAATAAATGTTGCTTCATAGAAAACATTTGTTTAGTGAATTTCACCTGATGCATGAGAAGACATGCATTATAAATGCAAAAGACAGGCAACATTTTTACCTGTCTGATTTAGTAATGATTGCTTGTTGGTAATATAAAGAAACTGTTAATAATAATGCTGTCATTAAAATGTACTGCTTGTAGGTTCAAATTAAGTTGAAATTTCTGCTTTTTAATAACACATCATCTGCACACCATGCAAATATAGCAATGTACCCAAGCATGTAGTTTTAAATTTTAAAGAAAAGCAGCTAAGAAAAAACAAAATAAAGTTCCACCTACAGGGAGTCCTCTGACTATTTTCGGTGAGTCCTGGAGATGACATGGATGTGAGACCTGAACAAGTAAACAGAAGCTCAGTGCTGGTCACCAGGCAGCGTCCCTCATGTGCCTCTTCTGGGATGCAGAACAAAGGAAGTAAAGCTGAAGCCAGAAGCAGGTTTTTCCAGAGAAATTGTATTAAGCCTGTTAGTTTTCTGCTGATGGCTTAAGCAGACATACATCGGAATCTACTGCCTCCATAAAAGCAGAATGCTAGCTCTCAGGGGCTCTAGTGTACAAAGATGTATGCACCGATCTGGGAGCATACCAAATGCTGCTCAAAATGGGGGGAGGGGGGCTGAAAATATACTAAATCCATCTGAATTTGTCATCCAGGCACAAAGTTGCATTATTAGCATACCAAAAGAGACACGAAATCTTGCTGTCTAAAAGTAGTAACATAAAAATTAAGGATATAGTTCATTATGTAACACATAAGTCTTCTTTAAATTTCCCCCACCTCATTTTAAATGTAACTTTAGCCTAAAGCGTCTTTGAAATTCAGCAACACTAACCAGTGACTTGGAATGCACTACATATAATTTAATAAGTATCTTAAATCACAATTCCAATAGTTAACGGGCACTTGTCCATGGTCCTTTCCTTTTTCAAAACAGTTATGCTCTAAATCCCACTCCCTCTACGTCCTCTGAATCACAGTTCCATCACTCAGCCACTTTTTCACTCCAATCTCTCCTTTTCTCTTTTTATACAAACATACTGAAGTTTCTCCCAAATTAAAAAAATTCCTCCTTTCAACCTGTCTTCTTTCCTTCCCTCACTCTTGCTTTTGAAATCACTGTCTCTACTTTCTCATTCATTCAAATATTCAATAGCACCAAAGTAAGAAATAAGCCCAGGCCACTCATGATAGGGAACAGCGCAGAGTAATCCATTCATTCCAATCCTCTGCTACCTGGTTTCTACCCTCAACCCCAACATGCACACACCCATGGTGCTGAAACTGTCCCTATTAAGATAACCAATTAGCCTTCTTTTTTTCTTTTTGAAACAGAGTCTTGCTCCTTTGCCCCAGCTATAACACGGTGGCATCATCACAGCTTACTGTAACCTCCAACTCCTAGGTTTAAGTGATCCTCCTTCCTCAGCCTCCCCAGTAGCTGGGATTATAAGTGTCTGCCACGATGCCCAGCTAGTTTTTCTACTTTTGGTAGAGACAGAGTCCTGTTCTTGCTCGGGCTGGTCTCAAACTCCTGAACTCAAGCAATCCACCCTCTTCACCCTCCAGAGTGCTAGGATTACTGGTGTGAGCCACCATGCCCAGGAAGACTTATATATTGAAAACAACAAAACAATGCTGAGAAAAATCAAAGATAGTCTAAATAAATAGGGATAAATTCCAGGTTTATGGATTAGATAACTCAGTATAGTTAGTATGATAATTATCCCCAAACTAATTCATAGATTCAACATAACAATCACTATTAAAGTCCTACAGGCTTTTTGTTGTTAGAAATGTGAAAATGAATCTAAAATTTATAAAGAAATGCAAAAGACCTAAAATAGCCAAACCAATTTTGAAAAAGACAGAGAACCGGTGCTTTCCAATTTCAAACCATACTACAAGGCTACAGTAACCAATCCAGTGTGGTATTGGCAAAAAGGAACAAAGCTGACAGCCCCAAAATAAACTCTTACATTTATGGTCACTAGTCTCCTATAAAGGTGCCAAAATAATTCAATAGAAAAAGAGATTAAGTCTTTTAAAAATGGCTCTGAAACAGCTGGATATCAAAATACACAAAAATGAACTTAGACTCTTACCTCACACAAACACAAAAATTAGCATACTTTGCCACGTATAATGCACACTCCTCATGTTTTTGGCCCTAACTTGCAAGAAAAAAATCTTTTCTGTTTTTTAATTCAAATTTTTATTTGTTTATACATATGAACTTATTTTTTGTATTATAAAGGAATTTTAGCATTTAATTTTAACATATAATGGTATAAGAAATTTTATATAACAAGTAATTATAAAACACAAAAATAGGCACAAGTCCAAGAAATTCCCACAAGTTCCTGGAGTCTGGGGGCAAGTTCTGTTGTCCTCACGCTCAAACCTTTCTCTTCATAAACCTGAAGCACTATTCAGTTGTCTCTGAGAAATCACCAATGTTTTCCCCTCATGCAGTCCTTTTACCCTCTTCTTCCAGCATCTTGGTTGAAACAGAAATCTCAGTTTGGTGCTACTCCGGAATCCAAGTCTTCACCTCTTGCTCCACCTCCAGCCACTTTGGAGGTTTCCCCTGCATTGCCTTCTTCTGTCTGGGCATTTGGTTTTTTGTTTTTGTTTTTGTTTTTGTTTTTTTGAGACACAGTCTCTCTTTGTCACCCTCAGTAGAGTTCTGTAACATCATAGCTCACAGCAACCACAAACTCTTGGGTTCAAGCCATCCTCTTGCCTGAGCCTCCTAAGAGCTGGGACTACAGGCGTCCACCACAACACCCAGCTATTTTTAGAGATGAGGTCTCACTCTTTCTCAGGCTGGTCTTGAACTCCTGAGCTCATGCAATCCACCCACCTTGGCCTCCGAGAGTGCTAGGATTACAGACGTGAGCCACTGCACCTGGCCTGTCTAGGCATCTGAAGCAGCTTTCTTTTCTGTTGCTTCCACACTCTGATGATGACGCTCTCTATGGGAGGAGGTCCAAAGCGTCTCTCGACAGCTCTGCTAGCATGCTCTTTAGCATAATTAGTAACTGTTAGCTTAAAGCTTGCAGAGCATGAACACCATTTTGACATTTTCCAAGGAAATTTTCCACTAATTTTTGTAAAAAGGTCAGCTAGTCTGTAGCTCCTGCCTATAGCATATGAAGAGAAATACTGTGTTTCCCCGAAAATAAGACACTGTTTTATATTTATTTTTTCTCAAGAAGACACACTAGGGTTTATTTTCAGAGGATGTCTTCTCTCCACACTGAAATGCATGGCGTGGCTATGCAGATACACTGCATGGCCATGCCCATCACTAGGTCTTATTATCAGGGTAGGGCTTATATTTAACAAATGCATAGAAATCCTGCTAGGGCTTATTTTTTGGGTAGGTCTTATTTTCGGGGAAACACAGTATGTCACTCCTCATTGGCCAAATATGCTTTTTGTTGCAAGTTCGTCATAAGTTCAACAAAACCTTTTACCATATTCACAGTATTATTTAGCATACGGATATCATTATTACTTTCTAGACTTACACTTTTAATACATCTGCATAAGTAAAAGAAATAAAAACATTTATGTAGATATGGAATTAGTATTACCCACATATAACATGTATCCTTATTTTTCTCTCAAACATTTGAGTCAAAAATGTGCATTATACATGGCAAAATAACAATAATTCAAAATGGATCTTAGGCCTAAATGTAAGTGCTAACAATAACAGACATTGTCAAGAATGAGGCAAAACTTCTACTCTTAGACATTGCTAATGGAAATGTAAAATGGGATAGCCATTTTAGAAAATGGTTTAGCAGTTTCTTAAGAAGTTAAACACAAACTGGGCAGCACCTGTGGCTCAAAGGAGTAGGGCGCCAGCCCCACATGCCAGAGGTGGTAGGTTCAAACCCAGCCCCAGCCAAAAACTGCAAAAAAAAAAAAAAATTAAACAAACTTATCACATGATCCAGATATTCTGGTCTTAGCTCTATACCCAAGAGAAATGAAAATATGTTTACACAAAGACTTGCACAAGAAAGTACATACAGCATATTATTCATAAAACCTAAAACCTGAACACAATCCAAATGTCCATCAATTGGTGAATGGAAAAACAAAATGTGGCATATTCATATAATAAAATATTAATTCAGTAATAAAAAGGAATAATCTAATGACATTCTTTTTATTCTACCTACTTAGCTTCTTTTTTTGTTTGTTTTTGAGACAGAGTCTCATTATGTCGCCCTTGGTAGAGTGCTGTGGTGTCATAGCTCACAGCAACCTCCAACTCTTAGGCTCAAGTGATTCTCTTGCCTCAGCCTCCCAAGCAGCTGGGACTACAGGGGCCTGCCAGAATGCCTGGTTATTTTTAGTAACAAGGTCTCACTGTGGCCCAGGTTGGTCTTGAGCTTGTAAGCTCAGGCAATCCACCCGCCTTGGCCTTCCAGAGTGCTAGGATTACAGGCATGAGCCACCATACCCTGCCTTACTTAGTTTTTGAGTCTGTGTCATTCCCTCCATTCTACCACTGCCTTAATTTAAATCTTTTTAATAGGTTCCTAGCTAATCTCTTTTAGTATAGACCTGCTCTTTTCTAGTCTATCGTCTATATGATAAAAAAAAAAAAATCATACAAAATGCAAATCTGATCCATCCACCCTTAAATAAAACCCTTTGGGTCCCCCTACTCCCTACCCTGCTTCTATCAGTTACAACAGTAACCTCTAAGTTCTATTGATCATTTACCCCTCACTTTAAGCAAAAACTTTTAACAAGCACCCAAATATGAATATTTGCATATCATATACATGAATTCCTGTACAAATTTATTACCTAACAGACACAAAACTGACATTTTAAAGGATGACATAAAAAAGAAATAAATATGTACACTATGGAGTACTATGCAGCCCTAAAGAAGGATGGAGACTTTTCCTCCTTCATGTTTACATGGATGGAGCTGGAAAATATTCTTCTTAGCAAAGTATCTCAAGAATGGAAGAAAAAGTATCCAATGTACTCTGCCGTACTATGAAACTAATTTATAGCTTTCATGGGAAAGCTATAACCCAATTATAGCCCAAGAATATGGCAGAAGAGGAGAGGGTAGGGAAGGGAGGGGGAGGATGGGTGGAGAAAGTGTGATTGGTGGGATCACGTCTATGGTTCATCTTTTAAGGGTACATGTGAATCATTCTAAATGAAGAATATAAATGTCTTAACACAATAACTAAGAAAATGACATGAAGGCTATGTTAACCAGTTTAATAACAATATTTCAAATTATATATAAAAATAGTACACTGTACCCCATGACAGTATCAGTATACACAGCTATTATCTAATTTAAAAAATAAAACCTCCCTAGATAAATTAATAAGAGATTAGAAACTACTAGATAGGGAATCAGAAATACAGACCTGAGGAAATCACCTATAAATCATCATAGGGAAGTAAAGAACTGAAAATATGATCCGAGCTGACTGATAGAATTAAAAATTTGAAAAGAAATAAAAGAATTATAAATTTCAACAGAAGTTTAGCAGGAGTTGCCAAAGAAGAGTTAGAGGAAATTGAAGAGAAACAATATTCAAAAAATAATGAAGGAGAAAAAAATGAGAATGAATCCAAGATAATTATAAATTCTTAGTTTGAAGAACATTAAAAAGAAAACCTGTCCACCAGCAAGACAAAGAGGAAAATCCTAACCTACAGGCAATTGTTTTATCGTGAGTTCTTACTAATAGTCCAACTTTATTTAAAGAAACATTAAATGATATATTTATTGTACCCAGAAGAGAATTCCACTAGATTGCAGTTTGCACTAACCAATGTGTAGAAAGAAGTAGCACTTCTACAGCGACAAGCAACTAGAGAGGGTAAGAAAAATATTTAAAATAGCAGTAAAAACTTTATGATACCTAGAAATAAATGTTTTTAAAATGGAGATAATATTTAAAGGCTACTGAAGAACATAAAAATTTATATGAGGAGATAGCTCATCATCATCAAGTACCAATGAAAATCTGGGGAAATGGAAATGTTTTCTATTGCTGTTACTAGAGTGAATTAGTACCATAATTTAGGAGGGCAATATGGCATTGTCTAGTGTCTTTGAAGATTATAAAACCATGTCAACCAGCAATTCTACATCTAAGCATTTCCCCTAAAGAAACTCTTACGTTACTCACAAAGAGGTAAATGAAAGACCATAGTCTATGATGTAGGCTATAATGAAAATAAGAAAAAATATTAAAACATCCCAAAGAAATAGCAAACATAAATCATAATATTTTCATTTAATCTGATCAAAGAAAGAATTAAAAAGAATGAAACATGTCTATGTTTGTAAACATGGATACCTTGAACAACTTCAGGTGGAGTTAAGAAGATAAATACCATTATGTGTGGTGTTACTTAAGTTAAGTTACAAAACAGAAAACAATTCTGTACTGTTTGTAAACACACAATATATATAATTTTAAAAACTTCAATATACTTCTATGACATACACTAATTTCACAATAGTAGTTGACTCTAGAGAAAGAGGAAAGGGAATAGAACAGAAGTGAAATGAGATTCCCTGTGTACATTATTTCTTTAAAGACATATCTGAAGCAAAAACATGTAAAATGTAAATGTAGATAATGTATTCTGTATTATATGTACTTTTCTGATGCTTTAAAATAATTCCTTATTTTAAATTTCTTCAACTGAAAGTAAAAAGATATAAAAAGAGATAAATGAAATTCTTAATACAATGTCAACTCAAGCATTATTTCCTTTATTTATAAGATTATCTCTTATAGTGTTATTCAGATAAATGATATTAATGAATATCATGCTCATTATATTTCCCAATATTAAAACAGGGCCAGCTCAAGAGAATGAAATGTTTATGAATACATTTGTACTCTTAAAAATTGTGACTGTCTCCTCATATGAATTACATGGATCAAATCATTCTAAGATATATAACAAGTCAATTGGATGTAAATGCTCTCTGACTCTCAGTATTTGTTTATTTCAAGTACTTAATGTCATATTATTCATTCAAAGTCAGCTAGTCTGCAGGATTTTATAAGTAATATATATTGACCTTGATCTAGGCAGGAACATGTGCTGTTATTTTTGTCCAAGTCTTATAATAGAAAGGTAAACAGTAAATTAAAAGACTAGTAATCGAAGTCTATATTTTTTACCTTTTTTGCTTTGTTTTTATTGTAACTTCTGTATTTACTGGCTCACAGACCTCTGTGGCCTGGCCTTGGCTTACCTCTCCAGAATATTCTCGAGCTTCAGTCATTGTCTTCCAGTGTTGCTTAAATTCCTTGAATCAACAAGTTCTTTATAACTCTGGAATTTTGCAAGTTCTATCAAGACTATAGAAAACCTCATTTCTAGCCCTTTTTGCTTAGTGAGGCATTTTTCAAGGCTCAGCTTAACTTCTTCTTTCTCAGCAAAGCTGCCCTAGATCCCCTGATATATATTATTCTCCTTCCATAATCACTTTTCACACCTTTTTCTTTCCTTTTATGAGCTTCTTATAATTTGCAGTTCTATTTTATGTCTATCTTATCTCCGGTGATGACACTGACCCTATATATTCTCTTCATCACCACACAGTAAGAGGGTAGCAGGGTGACTCAGACCTAAAAAAGAAGGAAGGAAGTAAACCAAAAACTTGTGATGCTTTGACAGTCACTTAACCTATCTAACCCCATTTCACAATCTATGGAAATGGTGATATTAAATCTTTCCTGCTTAACTCTCAAAACTTTCAAAGGTATAATTATAATGTTGAAACCCTGGTACAAGTATGAAGTATCAATAGAATTGTAACTACCTTCTGGATTATATATTTTTTAATATTGCTTGTCACAAATAGAAATTTTCATTCTTTCTCTCTAATTGGATTTTTACAGTGCATTAACACTTTTATTTTTGGATTTCCATCCTCTTTTTCACTTGTGCACGGGAATGGATACCTCATTAATTTGTTAGACTTGTTCCGTAGGCATTTTATAAAGAACCACCAGTTTATGCATTTGATACTGAATCTAAATTACAGATGTAAAATTTTGGCATAAAAAGTCCATGTAGGAGTTGGTCTTTTGTGACAGCTACAGTTCCAGTCATATTGTGTTAATCAAATTTTACATTGACAAAGATCCACCTTGACCATCTTTAGTCATCCTCCTCTGAGCCCTTTTGTTGACTAGGCCTTGTCTTTGGGCCTTGTCCTTAAGCCTAGCCCAGTTGTAGCAAGAAGCCTGCTAGTCAGTTTGACATCTGATCATCCTGGCCTACCTTCAGCAAAAATCCTGATGGAATTTTTGGTTGATTTAGCAAGAATCTCCCCTAACCTGATGTTTCCTCCTAGTAATGGTCCACTGAGCAAACTCCTAACCTTCTCTTTAGATAAAAATCCACACTTGCTCATGCTGTACTTGAAATGGTGCCCAGTTCTATGATGGGATCTTTTTCCCCCTATTGCAGTGATTCTCAACCTTCCTAATGCTGCAACCCTTTAATACAGTTCCTCATGTTGTGGTGACCACCCAACGATAAAATTATTTTTGTTGCTACTTCATAACTGTAATTTTGCTACTGTTATGAATTGTAATGTAAATATCTGATATTCAGGATGGTCTCAGGTGACCCCTGTGAAAGGGTTGTTCAACCCCCAAAGGGGTTGTGACCCACAGGTTGAGAACCATTGCCCTATTGTAATAGTTTGTTAATAAAATCTATCTTCACCATTATAACTGATATCTACCTCTGATTTTCTTTGAGAATATTAAAAGCTAAGCTTGTGAAAAGTTAAAACTAATTTTTATTCATTTTCTTATCTCTGTCTCTCCCTCCCTTTCTCTCCTCTCTCTCTCCCACCAACCTCTAATTATCTAGTCTTGGAACAGTGTGTTTTAAGAGTAAACTTACTCAACAAATACTGCTAATTAACTCATTAGCCTCCCTTTTGTTAATTTCTTTTAATACTGGGATGCATTAGTGTGAAGGCCATAACAGAAGAGAGCCTGTAATTGATGAAAAACACCCAAACAGCAAAACATGACTGCAAAATTTCTGAAGCAATTATCACAAGAAATAACATAAATATCACAGGAGATATTTCTGGCAACTTTGTCAATAGAATTCCCAGTCGACTAACAATCAGAGTTAATCATATGCTGCTGAAGTTGCACCTTATTTACAAGGCAGCAGCTTCATGTGAACAAATACAGGGAAACTATTGTGTTATACTACTGAAATCAGGGCTTTTAATGTACCCATCACTGGAATACTGTATATTGTGCTAGACAGGTAGTTTTTTCATTTGTCAAAAAGAAAACAATTTGACAAATGAAATTTAACTTAGATTCATTGAGGAAAAAAAAAAGATTCATGACTTAGGCAGCATTCAGAACCAGAAGAGGTCCAAAGAACTCTGCTCCCTAATGTAAGCAATATTTATAGACAAAACTCAAAATTGAAGTACAGCAATAGCCTGATTGGTTATAGGCTATTGTACAGGTTAGACATTTGCCTTGTTTGGACATGTCTGATAAGTTGGTAGTCTGTTGGCAGAAAAAGTCTATTGCCTATTTCTCCACAGACAAACTATGACAAAAAGAAAATTAATATCAGTCCAACAAAATCTGTTTTCAAGAAACCAAAAATAAAAGAATTTTTTAAGGTTCTTCCAATTCAACTTTGTTGTTAGGAAAAATAATACTAAAAGGAAAAAAAAGTAGCCTTTATAAATGTTTTATAGGGTAAGCCACAACATATTTAATTAGACATTTAGCTTAGGATGTTCAATGGAAGGAAATATGTGTTGTTTAAAGCATACTTTTCTCCCTAATGGGACAAAAATTGGTTCTTGAGAGGCAAAAATTTCATATTCATTTTATATATAAGGCAAGCATATTCACACAGGGCATTTGTACTTAAAGTATATCCATATCATTAAAATTTCATGAGAGGGATGATTATGAAAAAATGAATAAATAGGTTTCATAATAATGAAAAATAAGTACAATAGGTTAAGAACTCTGCCTTAAATGAAGGGACATTTTGAATATCACATTATATAAGAATGCAAAGTTATTTATTATGTGAATTATTTACAATGGAAAAATGATTGACTATTATTAATTCATATTTAATTTGTATTAACATAATCAATTAGAATAATCTAGAAATAAACAGTAAATGTAGAGTATTAGAATATTGGATTTTAAGAAAACGTAGTGATATAAAAACTCATTAATCTCTAGAGTAAAAGTCTGAAACATTCTGGAAAGTACCCTATTTCATAGCTTTAGTTCTCACTTATAAGAGGGAGCTAAACAATGAGACTATCTGATTACACAGTGGTGTAATAGACACTCAAAACAAACATAAAGGAAGAACGAGAGGAAGGTAAAAGGTAACAAATTACCTATCCAGCACAATATGCAGTACTCCAGTGATGGGTACATTAAAAACCCTGATTTCAGTGTTATATAATTCTTCCAAGTAACAAGAAACCTTGTACCCCTTAAATCTATTGAAATTAAAAATAAAAAACTAAATTTGCATATTGAAAAGAATTACAAATGGGTTCACAAAGAAAATATTAAAATGAACTTACTGGATTTACATTAACTCCTGGGGGAAATACTGAGAGATTTAATACAATTACACTCCATTTTGTTCAGATGGACAATTAAAATAACTTCTACAAAGTTCATTAAATTATATGTTAACTCTTTTAAAACTTGATTAGTATAAAGAAGCGATAAAATAATAAAGGAAAGAGAAATGTCATAATGATTAAAATAGCATTTGGGATAGAAGTAAACTTTTACCATCATTATTAGATAAACTTTACTATCATTATTAGATCAATTAAATTCTCATCTGCGTCAGGGGCTGAGTAGGATGATAACAGGTATAAGATAGGGTACCTGCCAACCTTTAAATATAAATGCAAGGTAAAAACAAAAACAATAGTCTTATAGTTTGTATCTTTTTCTCTCTCTCTTTCTCAATAAATGTCCTTGAGGAGATATTCTTTCACATCAAGAAACATTCCAGTTGAAGAGGACAGCGCTCAGGGCTGCAGTAGCCTTTTTTAATCCTATCATTAAACCTCAAGATACATCTTTTTTGTTCAATCCTATGGATTTTCTGTCTTATTTTTAATTCAGGGGCATAGAGGATTCTAGAGATGAGTCTGGTGTCAGAACCAGGGCATGTTCTCTGTTTCCATACTAGGGAGTGATTTCCTTTCTACTTTATATTATACTTATCTGTACACTTCCCTTATTTCCTTTGCTATAATCTTCTTGAGGGCATTTTTATATTTCCTTTGATTATCTCATAGAATACCCTGTATAAAGTAGCTCAACTGTGATTTGATGAATAAGAAATGTAAAGAATAAAAGAACAATGAAAAACAGTGTGCAGAAAGTTTATTAATAATTGACATTAATAGCAAGGGAAATTAAATTGGTCAAAGAGCTCACCCATAAGGCAAATGGTTTACTCTCAAGCTGGAAAACAAAAAATTAGGTCCTGAACAACTGATACTGAGATTATCTTCCATGAATGAATCAGGACTGCAATTGGGGGCTGACTCATGGATGATAAAAGTTGATGAGTCACAGCAAGGTTTTGAGAAAGTAATAATGCCTCTGGGAACCCATAGAAAAAATTGGAACCAAAGCTGACAAGATAGTGTATATTATAAAACTAAAAGAAGGCAGGAAATTTATGTCTCTCCATAGGTGCCCATGAAAGTCCTGGGATTGAATTGCGCTGCTCTAAATTACATAAAATATACAGAATATCAAACTGTCATGTTCTCTAGTAAATCACTGTTTTACAATTAATATTTTTGGAAACACAATACTCAAAATAAGAAATTACTTAGATATTGGCTGGGCATGGTAGCTCACATCTATAATCCTAGCACTCAGGGAGGCCAAGGCAGGAGTATTACTTGAGCTCAGATGTTTGAGACCAGCCTAAGCAAGAGTGAAACCCTGTTTCTACCAAAAATGTAAAAATTAACCGGGTATCATGGCAGGCTCCTGTAGACTCAGCTATTCTGGGGGCTGAGGCAGGAGGATCATTTAGCTTAGAAGTTTGAGGTTACTATGAGCAGGACTGAGGCCATGGAATTCTTGCCTAGGGGACAGAGCAAGATTCTGTCTCAAAAAAGAAATTACTTAGATATGTACATCTATATATATTCTTTCAAGAGAGTTTGGCAAAAGAAAAAGGTATTAGAAGCTGATATGATTAATTTTTTTTGTACAGGTTGAGACATGCCTAAAAGAGTTCTAGAGAACTAAAAATACTCCTGTCTCTGAATCTCTATCTTCTTATCAACCTCAAAGTGCCCTTTAACTAGACCACAACAACAGACAGATAAGCAAGTACCATACCCACCATATTTAAAACTTCACCATGGTTTAATATTTGCCTTTAGTAGAGCTTGAGAAAAATCAAAGCAAAGATTTTTGGATTGACTAAATCAATTTCAGTCTGATTAGGAATGTTAAAAGAAAAATTTTTGACAAATGAAATTTAACTTAGATTCATTAAGGAAAAAAAGATTCATGACTTAGACAGCATTCAGAACCAGAAGAGGTCCGGAGAGCTCTACTCCCTAATATAGCAATATTTATAGACAAAACCAAAAACTGAAATACAGAAATAGCCTGACTGGTTACAGCTAGACATTTGCCTTATTTGGACGTGTCTGATAAGTTGGCAGTCTGGGATTGCTGAAGTTCAGCTCCTTTTGATTGACTGAGACCCAGTAATCTATTACAACAAACAATGTTAAATTAGGTTTCAATTTGTTTACATATTAAGTTAGGTTGCAAGCCATTGCATTGGCTCAAAATGCAGAAAAGCCTCAGGGAAAATTTAATTTAATTGAACAGGAATTACCTCTCCGAAAGAAAAAAGTATGGTATAGATCTGAAATAAAAAATTCAGAACCAAATTAGATCAGCACCAAAAAAAATTTAAAAAGTAGGAGTCTAGAAACTTAAAGTTGCGCCCTCTAGCTGGCATGCTGTGCAACCTTATGAAGAGCTATACATACTTAATGAGACAATAACCTTTTCTGAAGAGGACTGAAGTGACTTGGGCCTGGAGGACGTAGAACAGGAATAACTTGAAGGCCTGTGTAACAGGGTCAAAGATACTTAGGTTCAAAGATTTGTCGCCATAAACAAAATAAAATTGCCCCTTAACTAATATGTTTTTATAAGTGTAGCTGTACTACACCAAACTCATCAGGTTTGGGGTGCTTAAACCCTACAAATTACAAAGAATGTTCCACTGTTATAGGGAGATAGATAACCTATAAGCCCTTGAACTGTATTGCCTTTGAAACTGTCTAACAGAGATAGAATTTATCTACACCTATCAAAACAGCATAATATGGCATGTCAGGGATCCCCAAGACCTCCCACAGTTTTAATGCTTTGTTAGAAGGATTCATAAAAACTCAGAAAAGCTGTTATATTCATGTTATGCTTTATTGCATAAAAGGTTACAGATTAAAACTAGCAAAGACAAAAAGTACACGGAGAATAATCCAGGAGACGCCAAGCACAAACTTTCAGTTATCCTCCCTCTTTCAATGGAATTATACAGAGGGCTTAAACCTCCCAGAAGCCACATGTGACAAGGATCAATCTATTGTTAACCAGGAAAGCTATCCAGGTCTTGGTATCCACAGTTTTTAATGAGGATCAGTTTTGTAGATATAGAATCCCCATATGACTGACCTTAGCTACTCTTCCTGTAGGTTCCCCAGAGGTCAGACTGGTACTCCTTGGCCCAGAACCTCCAAGTGAGCAAACCCAGGCATTCATCCCAAATCATGGTGTTAGCCCTCAGCCCTGGGTATACAGACAATTTTATCAGGTAGGATATAAGGGTTTATAGGATTATGTCCCTTTAACATTATAATATTCTCTGCAATGTGCAAAGTTTGAGCACCCCCAAACCTGTTAACCTTTTACGTTAGCATATAGTGATAAAAGACTTCTTTATTCCAATGTATCACGTTTCATAGACATTTTATCTGCTGACACCAATTGAAGTGACTCAGATATAGTTTTGTTGATTTATCTCTCGCTGAAGAACCATTAATGATTTACTACACTTTAAGAGAAAAGTCCATATCTCTCAGGGTAGCCTTAAATGTTCATTGTCTGAGGACAAAAGTACCCGGTGAAGTTCCCTTCCCTGCATATAGGAAGTATTAAATACAGATTGAATATCCGTTACCAGAAGGGTTTTGGATTTGGGATATTTTCTGATTTTGGAAAAATCTTGTTGAGCATTCCTAACCCCAAAATCTGAACTCCAAGATGCTCCAGTGAGCGTTTCTTTAAACTATCATGTTAGCACCTGAAAAGTTTAGATTTTAGAGAATTTCAGGTATCAGATTTTGGGGTTAGAGATGCTAAGCCAGTACATTTGTTTCAAAAGAAGAAATAATGAATGTAACTTCTACTTTTAAAATTAATTCCAGTATCTTTGCAAGCATCAGTCTCTCATTCTCTCTCTGCCAACAAGTTGAATTTTTAAACCATGGTTCAAGGCTTAGGTCAAATTCTAGTCTTGTCATAAAGCCTCCTCAAGCCTTCATAACAGGAATTAGTGCTTTCTCTTCTGGGTGTCCATAATTTAATTTATTTCTGAGATACTTTTGCCATATTCCACCTTGTGTTATAGTTGATTGTCAGTGTATCTTTTTACCCAGCAAGATGTTGACTTTTAAAGTCAGAGACCTTGACTCACCCCACCTTTATAGCACCTACAATTCCTACCCTAATGTGTTGCTTCAGGTCATTAAATATAACTGAATATGTAATTATTCAATCACAATTTCTTCAAGGTCATATTACCAGGCTAAAATGGAGCTAAGGAAAATGCAACGAGTGTCTACAAATTTCTAATTGTTGAACTCTGCCTGAATTTCAGAATAGTGGTATTATAAGCATACAAATTGGAATGAATGAAAAGTAGATTAGACCAAGCACATAAGAACACAGTGTACAGAACAGCTGTACTGTGTCCTTAATGGGCTAAGCTAAATTATAATTATAGATACATTTCATCTTTTCTGCCTGTGTACTTTTTTGAAGATGCTCTCAACTTCAGTGCTTAGGGATTTATTTGTCACTATAAATCTGAAATTAGTTTGATTATTAGCTTTGCTGATGGCTATCATTTTGAAATAACTAAAATCTACCTTAGAAATGAAAACTGGCCAAGAATGTTAGTGGCAGTACTTCAATTTGTGTGCCTATTAGGATGCTAAAGTTTAACACATGAAGCAGGACCAGAGACACCCCCTTCTGAAGGCTCCCACAAATGTAGAAATGTTTGAGGTTGTAAATGGGTCACAGAAATTAAAAGCCAACAAAAGAATTTCAAATAAATACTTCTCTTGGTTATAAAGAGAATCCATTTGTTTATTCGTATAAATGTTTCTGTATTTTTTCGCGTCATTTTTCTGTCCTGTTTTTCCTTATAAATTCTCAGATTTTGTCATTCTTATCTTCTGCATACTCTGAGTTTATTTAAGATACTTTTATTAAACATCCACTATGTGCATAGCACTTTTCTAGCATGGAAAACATGAGCACCAAGAGATATATTTAAACTTAATAAAATTTTATAAAGCTATCCCTCAATGTTATACCAGGAACCCTGTGATTTTCCTTTGGCGATAAAGATGAGAGTTTCCACCCAGGAGTAGATTATCACATGTAGTTGCAGAGAACAATTTAGAACAATGTTTCTTTTGTGGTTATAATAGGGCAGTGTCTGAAGGGCTATGGGAATAGAGTTGAGAGAAGAGGTAATTTTCCAAGGGGAAAAATAAAGCCTCGGAATTGAGATAATAACGGAATTCAAGGAAGAGGGGAAGTGTGGCGTAAGTACATGTTTAGGCAATATTGCAAATCTGATTCCTGGAAAGCAAGCTGTCTTCATTTAGAAGTACTTATCAAGATTAACATTCTTTAAATGGAGAGATGACACCCTTCCCAGTCTTTCATTACATAGTCAGCTCTTACTGGCCTGGCCTGAGTCCACGTATCGGCTCAACTATAACCAAATAATTTTTCAATATATTGGGACTGGGATGAATAAAACCAATCTGGAAAACAATTAGAGAATAAAAATGTTTTTTCCCATGATATCACACTATGACTAATTGGTTGCCCCAATATGTTAAAGGAAACGTTGTAAAAAATTAAATAGTGGAAAACTTTCCTCCTTTTCTATTTTATCTATTGAGAAAATACTTTAACTTTGGCTCAGTTTCTCTATCAAGTTTTTTTTTTTTACAGTTTTTGGCCGTGGCCAGGTTTGAACCTGCCACCCTCAGCCTATGGGGCCGGCACCCTATTCCTTGAGCCACAGGCGCCGCCCCCTCTATCAGGTTTTTATAATTGCCTCAAATGCATATATTTTAATCTGTAACGTGAAGGTATTTTTCGACTGGTATAATAGCAATATTCCATTATATTAATATATATATTAATGTCTTGAATTTTATCATAGCACATATTTCATGATAAAGTAGCTCAAGAACCTACCTGGTTTCTGGATTTGAGTCAATCCAGTGTATTCCTGCTCAGGTAATTATCGTGACATTTACTCTCAACACTTACCATACGTGAGGATCAAACTCATCATTTTAGCATGGTAGATTAGCATCCAATAATCTTTCTCACCAGTGCCGTTAGAAAGGACACAGCTTAATAAGGAGCTTTTGAGCAGATTTTTAAAAATATCATTACACGTTAAATATGGCCGAGAAGGTAAAATGAATACTAAACAGTGAATGTTTTCCTCGCTCAGACATAGCGAGAACTCTTAATTTGGACGAGCACCTCCGTTGGCAATGTGCCTCTCTATTTACAGGAGAACGTGGAAGGAGGAGACTGCAGTCGCTGCAAATCCGGCTTCTTCAATTTGCAAGAGGATAATTGGAAAGGCTGTGATGAGTGTTTCTGTTCAGGGGTTTCAGACAGATGTCAGAGCTCCTACTGGACCTATGGCCAAGTAAGCACCTGCTGTCTAATTCCTTACGCTGCTTCAGAAGCCGCCTTTGTTGCTGTTTTGTTATTGTATATGGAATTTTTATTTATTTATTTATTTTTTTGAGACGGAGCCTCAAGCTATCCCCCTGGGTAGAGTGCCATGGCATCACAGCTCATAGCAACCTCCAACTCCTAGGCTCAATCGAGTTTCCTGTCTCCGCCTCCCAAGTAGCTGGGACCACAGGCGCCCGCCACAACACCCGGCCATTTTTTGGTTGCAGCCATCATTGTTGTTTGGCGGGCCCGGGCTGGGGATTCGAACCCACCACCTTAGGTGTACGTGACTGGTGCCTTAGCTGATTG